>JAOTBA010051301.1:0-13076 GCA_025629845.1 Erythroxylum squamatum
ACAATATCTAGTACATGTATATTGATAACATAATTGGCATCTAGGCACAAAAAACAACAAACACGTATCAACACCTTAGCCTTATTGGTTATTTTCCATGTTCGTTTGCTTCCATTTAGAACTCCTAAAATCTATGAAATAGTTTTTACCACTAATCTTATTTACTCATTCCCCGTACTCTTAATGATAACTTATCTAGGTTAAATCAATCACACAATCAGCAGTACAGATTCCTCCTAACCCTAAACCTCTCCATCTTAGAATTCACCATATCATATATTAGTGATCCACTTCAGACGATCTAAAATAAGACTACATCAATTTGAAGAACTTCTATAAATAGTAACATATTTGATAACTATGCAATTACTCATACAATATTTTCATAATCAGATAACAGTTATACTTAATCACCAAACTATATTAATTTAGCTTAGTTCAACACAAATATAAAACTTTATACTTTATACTCCCACTTTTTAACTTATCTCATAGGCAACAAATTCATCTCTAACCTACATCTTGAATTTTCAAATCAAAATAACTTTATTTTTCATTATATTAATCTCAATAAAATCCTTCCTTATTACCTTTTATTTCTCCTTTATGATTTTATTCTCTCCTTCTTGTGCACAAGATGGTGTTGTAATTTTAACTTTTTTTCTTCGTTTGTGGACTCTGACAATAAAAACATAAGTTTCAATTATACCAAACATAACATCTATGAAAACCAAAGTATATTTGCTAATAAATTAGTCTATAAGCAATGGACTCTGATCCAATACTATTAAATAACACATACCAAGTACATCATAGTATCCCTATTCTATATCTTCCTAGCTAAGTCATTTTAAACAAACTCAAAACCCTAAAAGCCATATCTAAAACACAACGGGTTGGAAGAATTAAGAGAGATTTAGATTGTTTACTTATAGGTTCTATTTGATTCTAAGAAATAAAAGAAGAACGTGATAATAACTATATTCTATTATGTGGGAAGAGTGCTTGAAGCTTCCCAAGGAAGATTTTTATAAATAAAATTATTTTATTAACCATAAAATGTGAATTACAATAATAGACATGGTTTGATACATAGATATATATCAATTCATACTCTTCACAGTATCCCTTTAAAATTTCAAATATGAACACGATTGATCACATGGGTATGTAGTTAATTGTTTCTAAGAATACCTATAATTAATATGGTTTTGTACATGAGCATATGCCTAATCTATGTCCTTTATATTGTCCATTTAGAAATTTTAACATGAACACGATTGCCGGCACGAGGATGTAATTGAATATGTCAAAAAAATCTTTAGCGAACACAATTAGTATACAAACATGTACCAATTTGTTTCCTTGACAATTTGGCTTTAGATAAGTGAATGTGTTACTTATTTGTAATGATTGGTGGTAATTTTTGTAAATATGTGTGTTATGAGATGCATATAATCCCACTATAGTGTCCATTGATACTTGGTACTATTTGCACTCAATCATAGTATTCTCATATATATATGTGAAATTGTTACCAAGTTTTAACGTATGATGGTAGTTTTTTACATATCAGTGATATTGAATGTTTTGAGTCTAGGTATAGTTTGTATTAAGGCATAATATTCTCTGTACTCAATCATGGTTCCTATTTTAAAATCTAGGTGTTACTTATTTTTAATGACTGATGATATTTTTTGTACATAGGTACAGTATTGAATATATTGAGTTTGGGTATAGTTTGTATTATGGTATGATATTATTTGTAGGCAATCAAGATATTCTCATTTTAAAGTATAAATGTTACTTATTTTTTATAACTAATGGTATTTTTGTACATAGGACTAGTATTACATATAATGAGACATGGTATAACTTGTATTGAGGCATGATAGTTTTTGTACTCAATTATGGTATTTTCCATATAAAAGTGAAGATGTTACTTGTTTTTAATGGGTGATATTTTTTTTGGAAAAATGTATATAAGTTTGGTATAGTATATAATGAGATATGGTACTGTTTGTAGTAATTTTTGGTAGGATATTCACGTATTAAAGTTAAGGTGACATTAATATGAGGAGTCAAATAAAAGTATGTTTTGGACATTGCATTGGTACGGATTTCATTGCGTGTGGTCTTTCTAAGGCTTGAGATTTTTGTGTCATAGAGAAGCGATATTTACATATTATATTTAAGAATTTTTAAGTTGTTAATTGCAATATTTAACTAAAAAAATTGTATTAGTGGAGATGGATGATAACATTATAGAATTTTTATAATTAAGTTTTCTTCCCAAAAAAACAGTTTTAGGGTAATAAAACATATGGAAAATAAAAAATATACTAAAAAACAGCACTACATAATCCTTATATTAATTGTTAAACAACAATCCACAATATAATCTTTATGTTATTTACCAAAAAAAAATAATCTTTATGTTATACTACAAATACCATGCACTGCATTAATCAAAAAATATATAAACTTATCAGTGAATGATACGACAGATAATAACAAGTAGAAATAGTTGCAAATACATATACCAAACTAAAAGACACTCCACTTGATTACATATTAGTGACAATAGGCTATCATTTTAATGGTTTGGTGAAGGTATCAGAATTGTCCATCGGTGACAAAAATGGCCCTCATTTAGGTGGTTTAGATCGAGGGAAGACGAGACCGCTTATAATGTTACACTTTATCTTTTTCTTGGCTATTAATAACTTCTTCTCATTCCTACCAATAAATAAAAATTAAAATGTCAACAATCATTCACATACAAATCCAAAAATATGAGCATATAATAAACCAATTAATTTAGTCTAAAATGCAAAAGGCATTTAAATTATTTATTTAAGATTCTGTAGTGTAAAGTAAAACATTATCTTATAAAACATTTAAATAGGACTTTTTTAACCTCTGTTACATCTATTAAAAAATATTAATATGAATTTTTTTCAAAAAGGTATTAATATGAAAACTAACAGTCACAAATGACCACCAATTACCAATTAGGTAGTCAGATCCTTTTACAAAATGCATTGCATTGAACGGTGTGTTTTATTGAAAAGTCAAAAAGCTATGACAAGCTAGGAATATGGCCACCATTACGTGTTTGAATGATAATTAATAATTATTCTAACAAATTTTTGAAATAAACTCGTGGTTGGTCCAGATTTTCTTAATGTAAACTGATTAGAGAATTGGAGTTGTTGTTGGCCAGAACCTGTTCAGACTCAAAACACTATAAAAATCAGGAGTTGGTGTTTGTGATTGCGGAAGGGCAAAGGGGAAGTTGCAAGTGGGAAATATAAGAATATTTGGCAT
Source organism: Erythroxylum squamatum (assembly GCA_025629845.1). Classification (NCBI taxonomy): domain Eukaryota; kingdom Viridiplantae; phylum Streptophyta; class Magnoliopsida; order Malpighiales; family Erythroxylaceae; genus Erythroxylum; species Erythroxylum squamatum. Next base: position 3,331 of record JAOTBA010051301.1, read on the forward strand.
TTCCCAATAAAATAATTAATAATTTTAGATTGTTGCCTCCAAAGAACTTTTTCTCCAGTTAGACACGGCTTTTGATCGAGCATGCACGTAGTTTGCTGGATACGAATAAAGGTGGGGGTGGGGCTTAAAATGTACTGGACAAAGAGATGTAATAGCTATTTAATGGTTTTACCTATTTTAAAAGCACGAACAATCAAAGACAACTATCAGAAACCAGACGGACGTAGTGGTGATATGACTTATGATTTGGCGATAGAAACCAGGACTCGTGTAGAGAATATAGAAAGTATCATTTTCTCTCTTGGTAGGTTTGGAACAGGCCACCTATAGTGGCCCAGCTTTCTACAAGACAATCAAAACGGATCTGAATTTCAAGTTGTTTAAGGAGAAATTAAAATTCTCTAAGCTAATTTCAATTAAGGGTTTGACTAGCCAGTACATTCATGTAATAAAAAAATTACTTACTCCTCCCACTGGAGGGTTAGGTTTTACTTTACGTTTCTTTCATTATTTAAAGCACTCCTGTGATAAAGACATTTGAACTGACGAAAGTTGTTGGGCTGACTTTCAGATACGCGAAATCTATCGGCCATCGTGATATTAACGGGTCAAGCTTTTGTAGGAAAGACCTTTTATGTCATCTGTCATAATCTTCATCCTGATTAAACCGTCCGAGGAAACGACAGTGATGATTACATACACAAGCTGCAGGTTTGTCAATTCAAAATGGGATAATTAAGTTTTAATCAGTTAACATTACATAAAAAAGCGAATTAAGATTTTAACAATGTCTTAGTTTATACTAAAAGATCACTAACCAGGTTAACATGAATCATTATCTTTTTTATAATATCTGAATTGGTCTGAAAGCCGAAGCCTGAAAAATAAAGAAACTTATTTCTTTAACTGAAATTGTTAGTGATAACGGCATTTTGCTTCCAATATTTAAAAGATTATTGTTGTAAAAGGAACTCATTTTGAAATGGCAAAAAGAAAAGGCAATCGATCATCTTCCTTCATCACTGGCCTTGATCCTGATGCAAGTATCCTGAAAATTTGATACTATTCCCAAATGACAAGATACTGAATAATATTTCACTTTCCGTGTTCAGGTGACTCTGTGGATATATGTTATATATTAGCTGCAATTTGAAGGCGTCAAAGAGATATACAAATCCTGACACCAACCAAAATAAAAAAAAAAAACAAAAGCACGTCGTTGTCTTTCCCGTCAATTAATACAAAAACAACTTGCCGACCCTCTCCATCCCATTGAGAATTTCGCTATAAGGGTTAATTAGAAGAGTAACCACAGAACCAAAACAAAAACGCAACAACAATGGCCTGCCCCTCCGATTTTCTCCGGATTCTCTGTCTCGTCCTCTCGGCTCTCCTTGTCATCTCCTTACCTGGGGTGGTGGCGATCGGCGGACACGAGCTGAGATGGATTCCAACGAGAGCTTCCCGTTGCCAAGGCTCGGTCGGAGAGTGCCTGATGGAGAATGAGTTCGACATGGATTCTGAGAGCAACAGGAGGATATTGGCGACTTCAAACTACATAAGCTACGGAGCTCTGCAGAGGAACACGGTGCCGTGTTCTCAGAGAGGTGCGTCTTACTATAACTGCCAACCTGGGGCTCAGGCCAACCCCTATAGCCGTGGTTGCAGCGCCATAGCTCGTTGCCGGAGTTGAGGACATTGTGACTAGTGAGTGTCATCACCCTCTTGTTCCGGGTTTTAAATTATATTCTTACATATTTTCTGGTTTTGTAATGATTGATAATTGCAATAAATTTGACGTGATCATGTGATATTAATATTGTTGAGGGTTTCATGTCTAGCCACCCCTCATCAGGCATCAACTTCATTTCCTTTGTTTAGTTTGAATCCCTAACTACTGTTTTCTTATTTACTTCCAAGCACCAATTTCCATATTCTTTCTGGTTCTCTTCGTTTCGTATATGTTTTAGGGAAGAACACAGGATATGCTCTTCTTCTCGAGAAGAGAAGGTCGTCAAATTATAGTTTTACAAGTTTTGGCAAATTTTCGTATCAGAAAATTGTAGGAAGTTGGAAATTAAGGAATCACAGAGCAATTTTCTTCCTTATTTGGTTTATTTTTTTAGATATCCTAACAATTCTTTTAATCTGTAATTCTCCTTTTTGGTACATACTAATATAATCTGCTATATCATTTGCCCTTTGATATGTTACGAATTTGGAGGGAAATATGATTCGTCATGTTATGTTCCTTACCTAGGGGGAATTGGAATATATGCTTTCTTGCGTGAGGTAATTCAGTTAAATGTTATCTATAAGAACTTCGAAAGTATCGATCTTTTGATCAACGATGGCAGTTGTGAAAAAGAGATTTATTTGCACCAAAAAAAAAGAAAAAGAGATTTATAGGTCTTGTCATCCTTTTCCGTACATGATGTTTATCATTTCCCTCTGCTTATTCAGCCTTTTCTAAAGTAAAATTAGGAAAGAAGGATTTGAATCTGAATTACTCTATAACTAGGGATAACAGTTTATGATTTGACAAACAGTGAAGTTGACAAATTTTGGAATCAGCAGTAGCTAAAGAACAACAATTTGGGAGATATTCACCAGATCCCAAGTTCCAGCAAAATTTAGGGATCTTCTAATTCTCTAACTACGTTACACGTGCACAGGGCATACAGTGGAAAGCATTACGATCCTATGAATACACGATAGTATTTTCTGAATTACCTGTTGATATTACGACTTCCGAAGGGACGCTTGGATTCAACCGGATTGTTCGTTCATGATGTTTGAAGAAAACTTCCTTCAATGTTTCCATTAAAAGCAAAAAGAAAAAAATCAAAAGAGAGGTCGAGTGTCAGATCCTGCGTCGGTCCAAGAGATGTCAGTTTGATGATACGTCGAGTTGCCTCGGTAATTTCGAGTCCAGATTTTCTGGGCAATTTTTATGGTGTCTTATTGTGTCCAGTGAATCTCAGCCATTTATTTATGCAGACTTCACGTTTATTTATGTGGAGCCCACACGAGACCCGCATAATGAATAACTGAGATTCACTGGACACAATAAAATACCGTAAAACTGGACTGAAGATCTTGTTCCGGTAATTCCACCAATATTGTCATGTCTAATCTATGGATGCACTTTGTAATCAACTCCAATAGACTAATCCTCAATATCATAACCATTAGAAATAAAATATTTCCAAAGTTTAACCACGAAGGAACGTTGGCATAAGATCGTAATGGGACGACTAATGCAATTGTGGAATTCGGGAACATCAATCAATATAGGCCTGAATGGTTGAACAGTTTAAGGAATATACACAAAAATGTTTGCATCTGTTACAGAAATATAGGTCAAAGCAGTAACATCCGCGTTCAAAACAATGCACTAACAGAAGTAATTGGCCCAGATAGGCAACAGCTACTTCCAATACAAAATCTATAAGCAACGTAAACGTAAGCAAGCACAATACAGTGAGTGTCCAAAAGTATAGCACTTATCAAATGGATCAAACTCATAATTTGAAGATAATAAAGGACTGTAGCATGAAATTGAACTTGTCATCCAACAGGAAATTCGCAGTCTATCCGTAAAGCCCACAAAACAAGACAGCCCAGTCCATAACTATTAACCTCTATAAAAGACAACATTTGGAAAATTAGAAAACACCAACGAAGCAATCATTTTCATCTTCATTTTCTCTCAACTTTTCTAGCTGATATGTGTTTTAATATATCATTTTTTCATCTGACACTTTTCTCATAGATCCCTCCTTATATTTGTTTTATAAAAAATAAGGCGGAAGTTGTTGTTGGAAGTCCCTCCATTTAAGAAACCCCACATTGAAAATGGAAAGAAGACTTACATAGACTTCTAAGCATCTTAAGCAAAGTATTCAGAGTAATACAAGCTTAGTAAAATAGATAGTGATATATCTTTGATTAAGCTTTTAATCGAAGGTTATTCGTGATTCAATTTAGCTTATATTTTATCAGCAATATTTCAAGACTTAGGTCTTAAGATTATTATGGATCACAATTTTATACCTAATAATTTGACACTAGTGTTCCTCTATATGTGAGATATTTTTCACTCTCTTTGTATTTCTAAGAGTTTAATTTCTTGAATATTTTAATGTATTACCTCTAGTTTTATCTAGAGGAATTTTGTTGTACCCGTTATTTTAAATAGTGGAGATATTTTGGACTACAGTCTTATAGTTTTTACTTTCCATATTGGGAAACTCAGATAAAAGAGAAGAGCCTTTGGCTGTTTTAGTATTGAGTAACAGTGATAATCGTAATACAAGTAACAACTCATATATATATACAAGTGATAAAGATACAATGAATAAAATCTAATCTTAATCAAATCAATTATCTTAACTAACAAATAATTATCTAATACGCCCCTAACCAGCTGAAGGATGAGAAGAAGAAAGCCGAAGCTTGGAAGCAAAATGATAAAGCAGCTGCTTGGAGAGAGGCTTAGTTAAGATATCAGCATGTTGATCAGATGAAGACAAAATTCCAACACTAACTTCTTTACTAGCAATGAGATCACGGATAAAGTAAAAGTCAATTTCCACATGTCTAGTGCGAGCATGAAACACAGGATTGGAGGATAAGAAAATCGTACCAACATTGTCACACAAAATATGAGGAGGAGCAGTAAGAGTCATATGTAATTCACAAAGAAGGTTCGTAAGCCACTTAACCTCAACATAAGCATTCGCAACCACCTTGAATTCAGATTCGGTAAAGGACCGAGCCACCGTGCGTTGCTTGGCAGACTTCCAAAATAACAAATTATTGCCAAGAAAAATTAAAAATCCTCCTGTCGATTGATGATCATCAAGACAACCCACCCAATCCACATCACTGAAAACAGTTAATTTATCTATAGCTCCACGAGAAATCAAAGATGACATTGTTATTGTACCCTATAAGTATCTAAATAAACGCTTGAGAGCTTGAAAATGAGTTGAAGTGGGCTGATGAAGAAATTGGCATAACTTATTTACAACAAAAGAAATGTCTGGACAAGTGAGAGTAATGTATTGTAAACTGCCACAAATTTTACGATACTTAGTAGTGTCATCCGTGTCATCTTGCGAAAGAGGAGTGCCTTGTAATTTGGACAAAATAGAACCAGTAACCATTGGTGTGGAACTCGGTTTACAATTGCTCATCCCCATGTTTTTCAAAACTGAAAAAATATAATTTTTCTGAAATAATAGCAGACCATGTGAATGAGGTAGCACTTCTATGCCCAGAAAATGATGAAGATTGCCCAGGTCACGTAAGGAAAACTCTTGTGAAAATTGAGAAATAATAGATGAAACAAGGGGAGCATTATTGTCGGTGATGACCACATCATCAATGTAGACTAGAAGAAAACACAAGTTGCCACCTGCATTAAAAATGAACAATAAAGAATCTGCATGAGAACCAACAAAACCAATAATGGTTAAAAAGCTGCTTAGTCACTGATACCAGGCACGTGGTGCCTGTTTGAGCCCATATAACGATTTCCATAATTTGCAAACGTGATCAGGATGTGAAGAATCAATAAAGCCTTGCGGTTGCACCATGTATATAGTTTCATTCAGTTCACCATTTAGGAAAGCATTACTAACATCTAATTGTCTGAGAGACCAACCCTTGATACTGTTATACTGAGAACAGATCGGATTGTCACAGGCTTTGCTACAGGACTGAAAGTGTCAATGAAATATAACCCATATTCCTAAGTATAACCTCTTACAACTAGTCGTGCTTTCAACCGTTCCACAGTTCCATCCGCCTTTCTCTTGACTTTAAAAAACCATCTATTACCGAAAATGTTGGTATTTGGTGGGCAAGACACAAGGTTCGAAGTTTGGTTTCGTTGAAGAGCTTGAAACTCATGTTCCATGGCTTCTTTCCATGCAGGGTCTTTGTAGGCTTGAGAGAAAGAATTAGGTTCACAAGGTATATTGGAAGAAGAGGAAACAGTGGTCAAATAAAGTCTTTTCTTTGGTTTGGGGTTAGGTTGAAGAAGCATGGAATGGGTACGTTTAGGTGGTGTGGGTTGGGAGGAATGGGTACGTTTAGGTGGTGTTGAATTTAAATTCAAATTATAATTTAAATCCAAAGGAAGTTGAATAGAAGTTGTTTCGGAAGATGGCTGGACAAGATTTGGGTGGGATATAGAATCGTGTGTGGATGAATCTAGTGTTGAATTTAAATTCAAATTAGAATGTAAATCCAAAGGAAGTTGAATAGGAGCTGTTTCGGAAGATGGCTGGACAAGATTTGGGTGGGATACAGAATCGTGTGTGGGCATAGAAGTGGGTGGAGATGGGTTTGGATTAGGCAGAATCTGGTTATGTTTAGGCAACATGTTTGACATTGTTGGTGCCATATCCGGCTAATAATTTGAAGGAAGAGATAAAGTGAAATCAGATATCATACCTTGAGAATCTGGAGTGGGCGAAACACGTGAGGAATCATGATGAAAAAGATGTAGCCATGGAGTGGAGTTGGCATGATCATGGTGGGTAGATTTGATTTGTTGAGAATCTGAAATTTTATGGAAGGGAAAGAAGGACTCATCAAACTCAACATGACGCATTTGCCAGTTTCTTTATCTAAGCAGCGATAACCAAGATAATGAGGAGAAAAACCCAGAAAAACACACTGTTTGGTCCGAAAAGAAAACTTATGTTTATTAAATGGTCGAAGTAAAGGATAAAAAGCACACCCAAAAACCCGAAGAAATTGATAATCAGAAATTTGTTTGTAGAGAATTTGGAATGGAATTTGATTTGTCAGAGATTTGGTAGACAGACGATTTATAAGAAAAACGGTTGTTTCAAAGGCAAAATGCCAAAATTTGAAAGGTGCACCACAATGACTAAGTAGAGCAAGACCAATATCAACAATATTCCTGATTTTTCTTTCAGCAGTGCCATTTTGTTCATGAGTATGAGGACACATAATTCTATGATGAATCCCGACAGTTTGAAAATATTTGTGTAATGATCGAAATTCACCACCCCAGTCGAATTGGAATTGCTTAATGGTGGAATTGAATTGGTTTTCAACTAGAGTTTTAAACTAACAGAATATTTGAAAAACATCACTTTTATTTTTCAATGGAAAGAACCATGTAAATAAAGAACAATCATCAATAAAGATAACAAAATATTTATGACCAGGGGAAGAACAAATAGGAGCAGGACCCCAAACATTTGAGTAAATTAAATCTAAAGGTCTAGCATTACGATGATGAGTAAGAGGTAAATAGATCCTATGCAATTTGCCTAAACAATAAGAAGGACATTTGGTAGAGGGCAACTTTGAAGAAGAACACGGTAACTGAAATTGACGGACTAAATTGCAAACTGTTTGAAAGTTTGGATGACCAAGGCGAGCATGCCAACTTTCCAACGTGACTAAATATGCTAGAGCATCCAAATTTTCCTGTTGATGAAGAGTACCACATAATTTATAAAGCCCCAATTCACTTGTTCCGCTCAACATAATTCTCTTGGTAATCTGATCCTTCACAAAACAACAATCAGAGTGAAATTCAAAGAAGCAGTTGTTATCACGACCAAATTTTTAAACAGAGAGCAAAGGTTTGGTGATGGTAGGAACATGTAAAATTTGATTTAAAAATAAAGGTCTAGAAGAAGATGCAATGGAACTTGAGCCAACGTGAGAAATTGGTAACCTTGCACCATCGCCAACTTGTACCATATCCTTACCCTTATATTCATCAGTAATATGGAGAGACTCCAGATCAGGTGTGACATGATGATTTGCACCAGTATCAGGGTACCAAGTAAAGGATTGGTCATTTGGTGCCGAGGTAGGAGCAGTCGTAGATAAATTTGCTTGAGGTGGCATGTGCCTAATATACTGTTGTCTGTGTGTTCGAGTCCGTGGCACAAAATTATTGTCAAAACGACGTCTACAATCAATAGCAATATGATTATTATAACCACAAATTTGACAAGCTGGTCGTGAAGAATTACTCTCGGAAGATGATGAAGAAATAAAACCCCTTCTGTCTCTGTTCCCACGGCCTCTACCACGCAAATGAGAAGAATGGGAACGTTGAGCCATATTCACCGTTGGTAAAGAGACTTGTTGAGCTTTAAGTAATAATTCATGGGCAACTAACTGGCCATGTCGTTCATTGAATGAAATCGGTGTTGGTCTCTGTTGCAATCCGCCAATAATCCCATTATATTCAGCTCCAAGTTTTTGAAATACAATAGAATTAAATTTAGCTGGAGAAATAAATTAACCTACAAGACTCAAAGAATCAGCAATAGATTTAGCTTGATACAAATATTTAGAGACAGACTTGTTGTCCTTGGAAAGGTTGTGAAGTTCGATAAACAATTGAGTTCGCTGCGCATGGCTCACAACCCCATATGCAACAGCTAAAGCATTCCAAATCTCTGCAGAAGTTGTAAGGCCAGTCAGATGTGGATAAACTTCCTCGGTGATGGAAGATAACAACCAAGAAAACAGGATTTGATCTTTAGAAAACCAAGCTAAATAAGCTGAATTTGGTTCCATTTGGTTTGTAGAGGAGTTGAATAATTCCTTAGGGGGTGCTGGCTCTGTACCAGAAATAATTCCATGTAGATTGTAGAAATTTAACAAAGGAGAAAACTGAGGTATAGTTTTTAGAGGTGAGTTTTATGGAGAAGGTCTAGCTAACAGGAGAAAGAATGGGAAGAGAGGCTGAATAGGTGGAAGGAGAGGTTGAAGAAGAAGAGACAGAAATTGAATTAGCCATTGCAGGGCTCTGATACCAAATCAGAAAACAGAGAACAGAGAAAAGCCTTTGGCTATTTTAGTATTGAGTGACTGTGATGATTCGTAATACAAGTTACAAGTCAAATATATACAAGTAAAAAGATAAAATCTAATCTTAATCAAATCAATTATCTTAACTAACAAATGTTATCTGATATGATTAGATATTCTTATTTACATAAAAGCATAAACTTATTATATAATTTAAGAAATTAAAAAATTAAAAAATTTTAAATTTGATGTTTTTCTAATTTTTAAATTTCTAAAAAAATTCTTTTTTCTAAACTTCACTCTAATGAAAAACCATAATTATAAATATTAAATATAGATTAATCAAATATTATTTATACAATAATTTAATCTAGCTTATAAACCCAAGCTAAATTAATTATATCTTAACCAAACAAATAATTTATTATAATTATTTTAAATTATTAATCTAAGTTAAATTTAACCAGTTTGAGTTTTGTTTAAAAATTGAATTAAGTTATCATATTAGTGACATTTGATTAATCTATCACTAATATTTATATTAAACATATTTTATGTTATTTTTTAATAATTATTTTAAAAAAAATCTAAAATTTTATATTTTTACCCATTCTTATTTTGTTGAAGTGGTTGCATTTAATGTCAATGTTTTAAAAACCGGACCGGACATCGAACTGGTCGAAGGAAAGGTTTAAGGCTTAGAGGTTCAACCGGTAATGAACCGCTATCAAACCAGAATATAATAAATAAGATGAAAATTTTATAAGACAAATCTACCTAAAGAAGTCACCCTGCCAGTAAGATCCAGGATCAGGTGGACATAACTTCCTACTATTTCTTAGGAAAACCTTAGAGGTGTTTTAAATTTCATATATATGCTGATTTGGCAACAGGAGGGGGTTTACTCATCCCACAACAAATTAATC
>JAOTBA010051349.1:0-13057 GCA_025629845.1 Erythroxylum squamatum
CGTGGATACCGTCAGAGACGTTCTACTTTGGACGTTCATGGTTTGCTTCGTCGATCGACACTGATCCTGGCGATTTCAGGGACGTTCCGAGCAGATGGTCTGCTCTTCCGCACCGCGTCCATGTGATGGATGCACCGATCGTTCCCCAAAAGCTTTGAACCCTAGTCTCATGAAATCCATAAGGATTCGTTATTAGTTTTCTTGATTATATTAATCTGCCATCGTTTCTTCGGTCCCTTCTTAGTGTCTCACTCTTCTAATTGCACATTGCAGTCACTCAAGTGCTAGAGTTTCTACGATCTTACTTAAACTTCGAGTGACTTTTGAGTTTATGCAATTGCACGAACAAAAGAAAGGTGAGAAAGAAATTCCTTATAACAAAGGAATTTAACTAGTCCTAAACTAACTCCTCAATAACAGCTTCAAAAACTTGTTGAGCAATACGCACCAGGGAAGTATTGATGTAGATTTGATGATGTTTTTGAAGGGTGCTTTGTTTTGGTGTGTTTCAACCTTGAGGAATTAAGAAGAATGGAAATTTTGAATTCAACAATCAAGAAAATAAGGATACGCAAGGTTTGATTTCTACGAAACCTCTTGGACATTTGTTCCAAACAATCCCGATGATCAAAATAAAATTAAGAGAAACGAATAATCGACATGCCACAATTAGGAAAGCAATTGATAAGTGAAAGATGGTTCGAAAGGTAACAAGAAAAAGAGAATAATGTTTCTCCCTATTGAAGCCGACAACACCCCAGCAATTCTGATCTAAAAGTTTCAAAATTTTGACCTAAAGACACATACTTATACCTAGGTTAGATAATAAAAGGTTGGGCTAAAAATACATGGAAGCCCAAAATAAAAAAAGTCAAAAAACTAAATAAGTAAGTCTGATGTGTGGCGCCACTACTGGATCCATATGCTCTTAGGCTTAAGTGAATTAAATAGCCCACTCCCACTAATAAAATAAATGGCGCACCAAACACTCCTTGGGCTTAAGTGATGAAGCATTAAAATAGCCTGAGTTTTCTTATCTTCAAGCTCCAAGTGTATCTGGTCCAAGGATTTGAGTTAAATGGATTAGTTTGGGCTCAATTCCATTAAACTCTCCTCTAATAGGCTTGGAGCTCGCCATCCTCTTAAGATAAAAGCCCACATGCGTGGAAAGAGCCTCTTTAAGTCTCTTGGCCCTAGCTTTGCTCATAGGCCCTTCTAGCATGGCTAGCTCTCTGCCTGGTCCTGCTCAATGGTCTATGATCCCGCTCACATCACCTAATGTAAAACTCGTAATATCCATAGGTATATGAATCGTAAAGTTATAGTAGCTGAGGTATTCATCCCATAAGAAATTAGCTAAAACTAAATGACCTAACTTTATCTAAAGTTTAAAAATGTGATTTAGATGAAAATAAAAATAATCATAAAATTATGCAATCAAATATAAGTTGAGTGGAAATAAAACTTAGAAATTAACAAAATCAAATCAAATTGAGTGCTTAATCACTTAACAATTGAGTTGCCACAATAAAACAAGAATGATCAATTATGAAAGTGTAGGATTATTCAATCATCATTTTGCTACCTTAACCATTTTTTATTCAAACGGTATCGATCCTAGATTTTTGAAAGGTTGATTACTCTTTCTAAAGACCTAAGCATTTAACCCTAATTAATAATCCCTATTGACTCTAATATTCAAGATTTACAATCTCTCTATTAACAAAAATTGCCTAACGTTTTCAACTAGTTCTTAAGGAATTTATCAGATAACTAAGTTCTCATACAAGATCGCTCTTTGTATGATTATCAATTTGATATTTACAGGACTTATTAGGTTGTTAACTCTTATTACCCAACCTAACTTGATTACTATTAACTCTCTGTCTTGATTTATTGTCGAAGTATAGGCAAACACAAATATCACAACACCCGAAACATTTCATTGAAATAAAAAATAATCAAGTTAAAAAATGAGTCAAAAACAAATCCTAATATGAAATTAGAAAATCATCAACATGTACAACATTCTTAATCCCAGTTTATAGATCAAGATAAAGGAAATAAACAAAACAAAGAGAAAAAACTTGGTTAGACTGGTCTATAGTTAGCTGGATAGCTGTTGCTCCTCTTTCTCCTTTCTTGCTCCTTTTTGCTTCTTTATCAATTTGGTGAGATGAAGTCATTTTGTTTTTAGATCTCTTTATGCTCTTAAATAGTTATTGTATGACTTATGGTTAAATTTAGGTCTTACTCAAGTTACATTGTCAAAATAGATATAAAAATAGATATATATATATATAATAGATATATAAAAAAAACCTTGTATTTGACAAGTGTCTGTCACGATCATGACATGGGTATTATAATAATGACACAATATAAAGATCTTCTGTCATGATTGTGACATGGGTGTCACGATTGTAACCTAGTATAAAACTCTTCTATCACAACTGCCTTTTAGCCTAAGCTTACTCCAACTTCCTTCAATATTCATTTATCTAGGTTCAGACACTAACAAACACATCAAAACACCTCAAGAATACAAAATTAAGGTCCAACACCATGCCTTAGACCACATAACACTTAAAAATGTAAACACACAATCTCATTAACATAATTCTAAGCGTAAGCATGCAGTAGAATCTAATCAACACCTATAAACGCACTAAACCAAAACATAATATAAATTAAAACTATCATTAAGGTGGTGAAAATTCATAAGAATGTTATTCAATAGATTTGGAGTGCCAAGAGTCATAACTAGTGACGTAGGAGCCCATTTCTGTAATATATCTTTCGAAGCACTTCTTAAGAGATATGAAGTCTACCATCATATGGCCACATCATATCATCTGCAAACAAGTGTAAAAGTGGAGGTTGTTAACTATGAGCCTAAAAGAATATTGGAGAAGGTGGTCAACAATTCAAAGAAAGATTGGGCTTCAAAGCTTAATGATGCTCAATGGGCTTATCGAGCTATCTTAAAGACTCTAATTGGTATAACACTCTTTCGACATATTTATAGGAAGGCTTATCACATGCTTGTGGGGTGAAAAAAGCCTTAAATTTTTATTGGAAGGTAATTGGTGAAAAGAGACTCTTACAACGAAACGAGTTAGAAGAGTTATGGTTTAATGCTTATGAGAATGCCAAGTTATAAAAGGAAAAAGTAAAAAAAAATGGCATTATTATTTTGGGATTTATATATGAATGATTTAGATACTACAAATAGATTATTCATGTATGAACTTCAAAATCTAGATTGCAATACGTAATCAATATAACTATGGTTCACATGTGGTAAACTAATGGTTACACACCATTACATAACATAGGTTAAATAACTTAAGTTTACGTGATTGTTGCCTAGATTAACCTGTTTTCCTGTTCCATATTATGGTATTCACATTAAATCTAGGGAGCTTATTATAGGTTGTGTGATAGTTAGACTTAATTAAAGAGCCTATTTTAATTAGATACAACCTACGGGGAAAAAAGGAATAATAGAGCTTGTTGTTAATCTATAGTTAATAGTTTCAAAAAGAGTTATGAGAAAAACATGAAGATTAATTGTGCACATTTATGTGAAGGATAAGATTTAACCATGAATTAGATTTGAAACCTATTGATTAATTATACCAATTTTGTACTACTTGATTTGATTTACCTTCAATAGTTTAGTTTTGTTTTAATTTGTTAATTGATTTTTTCCAACCCTTCAAAATCACCAGCATCGGTTTACTCATTACAAAATAATATAAACACATACTCTCTTTGGATACAATCCTTAGCAACACTACTAAAAATTTAGTTATACAAAGTTAGTTTCGGGTGTGCTTATTAAAAATTTTTGCGTCATTGTGAGGAAGTGAAGTGATTTAGTTTTATTTTTTGATTTTAATTAGAGTATATATATATATATATATATATATAATTGGTTCTTGTAGTAATTTCTTGTTCTTCATATCAAGACCTTATTTAATTTTATCCTAAGATTGAAAAGACACTGTGAAGGCTACATAGAGAAAATAGAGCAACTTTAGGAATATAACAAAAAAGTCAATTTGGAAGAAGCTATGGCCAATCCAAGAAGTATAAGAGAGTTAGTTGCCCTAAATTTGACTCAAATGCCTTTATGCATTGTTTTTCCAAAATTTATTGAACACATTACTTTTGAGCTTTAGTTTTGATTGATGCATCTTCTACCTAATTTTCATACTATTGTAGTTAAGGGTGAGGATGCTCACAAGCATCTCAAGGAGCTCGATGGTTTTTTTTTTCTTAGTATGAAACCTCCAAGGTTGATGAAATACTAAATCATATTGAGAGCCATTCCGTTTTCACTAAAAGATGTAGCAAAAGATTGGCCTTTTGATTTGTTTGCGGGGATCGTTAACACATAGATTGAAATGAAGATTCTATGTTTGGAGAAGTACTTTCCAACATCAAACAGGACAAAAAAAAGAACGAAATTGTTAGGATAAAGCAACATTATAGATAATCTCCATATGAGCATTAAGTGTTGGGCCTCGTTTCTGACGCCCAATAATCGAACCGGAGCCAAAAAGCGTGAGCAGGTTTCATGGTAGGGTTATCTCAATGAACGCTTCCTAATCAAATTAACTCAACACCAGAGGTTAAAAAAAATCCTATGGAAAGGTAGATAAACAAGGTAGGAAACCAATCCTTTAAGAATTGTCTCAATTGGAGGTTGGACGAGAAAGTTTTGGTCAAATGGATCCAACATATTCGTGGCTCTACTCATATCGGAATAACTTTGTTTTTAAACGGTTTGAAAGAAAACTTCTAAATCTACAACTTTCATGAAGATCTCGTTGTGAGATTCGACCTCTAAAAGAATCAAGAATGGAGCAGAAGGTATAAGATGAACAATGCATAAAAACTCAGACGAAGCAAAATTTCTAAGATGGAATAGTCTAAGATGAAGGAAAAACTAAGATGGAACATTCTAAGACAAAGTGGAAAACTAAAATGAAACAGAGCTAAGACGAAAGAAAAACTAAGATGAAACGGAGGTCAAACTAAGACGCAACAAAAGTCAAACTAAGACGATGCGTCTTAGGTCCGAAACTAGGACGAATTAAAACTAAGACGAGGCTAACGTCATACTAAGACGCAAAACTAAGATGAAGTGTATTAGGTACCAAAACTGAGACGAAAGAAGACTATGACGATGCTGACATTATACTAAGATGATGCCAACGTCATACTAAGACACAAAACTAAGACGAAGCATCTTAGGTACCAAACCTAAGACAAAAGAAGAATAAGACGATGCTGACATCATACTAAGACGATGCTAACATCATACTAAGACGCAAAACTAAGACAAAGTGTCTTAAGTACCAAAACTAAGACGAAGCAGACCCATCAAACTAAGACGATAGAAGTCAAACTAAGACGCAAAACTAAGATGTTGCGTCTTAGGTACCCAAAACTAAGACGAAGCCGACCTGTTCAATCTAAGACAATAAAAGTCAAACTAAGACGTCTTAGGTACCAAAAATAAGACGAAAGAAGACTAAAATGATGTTGATGTCATACTAAAACGCAAAACTAAGACGAGCCATCTTAGGTACCAAAACTAGGACGAAGCAGACCTGGTCAAACAAAAACGATAGAAGTCAAACTAAGACGCAAAACTAAGACGATGCATCTTAGGTACCAAAACTAAGACGAAGCAGACCCAGTCGAACTAAGACGATAGAAGTCAAACTAAGACGATGCGTCTTAGGTACCCAAAACTAAGACAAAGCTGACCCGATCAAACTAAGACGATAAAAGTCAAACTAAGATACAAAACTAAGACGAAGCGGAGTTGATTTGTCTGATCCAACTTAGATTATTCTTGATTTTTCTCCAAGAGCTTGAACTCGAATTCTACCCGTATAAGAGACCCGAAATATGGAAAGAAAAATAAATCTGGAGAAAAGAGATCATAAGCAGAAGAAATCATATTTCATTTACAACACTAAGCACAATTTGAATTCAGCTTTAATTACAATCAACACGCTCATCAAAAGCTCGATACAAATACTTATGGATGCTCAATGTTTGATATGCTCATAAAGCTATCCAAATGCTACTAACTTAATATAAAAGACACCTAGCTAGCTTGGAGTATCAAATCACCTTGCAAGGATCACTAATTTTCTTGAACTGCACCTGAGAAGGAAGTGGTGGGGTGGGCTACACAGCTCAGTGGATAACATATTTATAGCTATGGCAATTGACCAAAGAGAAGCATATGTATGTATATATATCTCTAGATAGCATTCATACTTTATTCAAGAAATTTAAACATTCATAAAATTTTACTCAATCACATAAAACTCAATATGCTTCATGCTTGATCATTTAGAGATGCAATGCATAACAAAATGGCTTGAGGGTTCCATGAAACAGAATGAGGAAATTGAAGTTTACCCCATGAATAGAATGAGTCCATTTTGGAGCTCATATGCCACAAGTGGGCAGTCGGGAGAAGGCTCTTGTCGACATGCACGTGACAAACAGAATGGTTCCACTCTCCCCCAAACAGAAGCACATAATCATGCTCAAAATCATTTTATCAAAATGATATGCTTTCATGTTTTTTCTTCTTTCTTTTCATTTATATAGAATGCCATGATAGATATCAAGGCATAACATCGATCAAAAATCATAATGTAGTTATATCAAAATTGTAGCGCCCCCTTACCGTAGAGTACACACCGGGATGCCCGAAGGTTATTCCGGTACATATCCTATGATAAAGGCGAGCTACATTCGATCATTACGTTCACTTTATATGGCATCATATCATTATTCGCATATAAAGCATTATAAGAAAACCACAATATTTTTTGAACTTACTTTTCCTTATTTCATTTCTCAAAATTGAAAGTATACAATGTTTCTTTCCAACCTTTACTACATGTACAACAACAAAATCTAGTACAAAAGTACTATATAAAAAAGGAAAATATGTACAAATCTATCTAAGCCATCCAAAAATCCCAGCTGACTGACCTTTGAGCCATGCCTTCACTGTTCAAAACACAATCTACACAGTAGTGGAGCCACTTAGTAACTAGCGTTGTCTCTCGATCCTGAAAAATAACATTGCAATTTTGATGAGTTTTGCGAACTCAGTGAGGTAACCATTATCGATGGTTCACTCAATTCATGCAACACAGCAATTCACATAACACATAATCACATACTGCACTTTACATAAATGTCACATTTTCACTCAGCATAAGCAAATTGTTCAATTGAATTGATCAAACAAAAATGTATATGAAATGCTTATGAGACCCTTTCCAATTATTACGTTGTTGTGACCGAGTGCCTAAACTGTCCCGTATCTATTTGGATACCGGGCTCATTAATCGTTGAGCCTATAGCTCTGAATCACTTTCGAGCTTGAGGCTCAGTTTCACTCGTTGAGCTTTAAGCTCTATCGGTGGCTACTCAGGTCACAACTGCCATTATCTGATTATGCATTCACGAATGGAATGCATGTAACACAGTTCATCACAATATAAAGCACATAGGTCTCATATTCACATTCAAGCAGCACTTCAATATTACAATTCCCAGTACACAATCATCGGACCTCCTGTTCGGAATCCACAATCAAATCACAATCATTCATTATTCAAAGCATAAACAAGAGCAAACAATAATTGAGAGAAACCGTCTAGGTTACTCACCAAATGCTCCCGAAGCTAGTGCCTGGAAGTTTCGGCAACGTCTGTGGATTGACGTTCTAGTTGCTCTTCTATAACAAATAGCATATACATATATCACAATTTGTACCATGAATGTAGTTTATAAGGCACATGAATGAAATGAAAGATGTACAATGCATGTTCATGACAATCCCGGGTATTTATCCTTCAATTCCATCGCAAAAACATTCTTATTACAAAACTCATCTTTTTCCAAGTCACACTTTAGGGTCTATTATTCATGCCAAATTAGGAAGTGAAGATGAAGTAATTTGATCAAACTCCCTTCTAGAAATGTGTTCCTCTATCTCTTATGGTTCCATTGACACAAAAATCACTCAATTTGGTTTAGTAGATTGGGAGATATACCTCAAACATTGGTGGACTATTCTAATTGCAAAACAGTGTACTAAACCCAATTCCATCTAGAATTTGAACATCTTAGGGATTGAATCAAAATTTAGCGTCTTCATATGATTTGTAGCCCTATTTCTCTAGTTTACTGCAAAGGAAAAATAATCTCATTTTGAATCCTATAGGTCCAAATATAAGCAAAACATTGAAGTATGCTCAGTAAAACTACTCCCATTGACAATGTTCCAACAGAATCCAACTCTTTCTTTTGATAAATATCTTTCAATTCAACATCAATTAATACCAATTTTCATGGAGATGTAGTAAAATGTGTTAGGAACTTATTGCTTCAAGAACCAAGTCATTTGGAGGTCTAGAGAATGAGCTATGGTCAAAACAAGCAACCAAGTTTAAAACCTCAATCAAATTGAACCTAGTTTGGCGCGATTAGCATAACTCTTGCTAAAATTTCAGAGTGCTTTCGTTTTTGTATCATTAGAAAGAAGACTTCGATATCTACAACTTTGATGAAGACCATAAAACAAGATTCGGCCTCCAAGATGCTCAAAAATCACGAGTTCCCAAGTTGTCCCGTGAGTGTCCGTTAAACGGACATGCATGTCCGTTTAATGGACATTGTCGGGCAAAACTACCCCATTTCATCCGAGAAAGTCCGTTAAACGAACTTCCATGTCCGTTTAACGGACACACATCAACCTAGGGGTGTTTTTACACCTGAGAAGGTCCGTTTAATGGACCTAATGTCCGTTTAACGGACATAGGTCTCCCAAAACACCCTCCAATGCCTCTTCCAAGGTTCCTACACTCATTCTATCATCATATATACCCATAATCTTCTCAAATTCACTTTTTCTAGCATGAAACCACTTCATAACATCTCCAGTTTAGCTCAAACTCATCCATACTCCATTCATATTCCCTAATTGGTCATAAACACCCAAACTAGAACACCAGCACACACATTCATCTACAACTTTTGCTGCACTAAATTCATGTCAATATTTGGGACTCTTAAAGAAAAAATTTAAAATCATCATCTTCATAAGAAATGTAGCAAAATGCCTCTAGTTTCATCCTAAACAAAAAAAAACTCATTTGGACAACTATAAAGGAAAGTATGGCTCATACATTGAAGCATACTCAAGATCATGTTGCTGCAAAATTTCCAGATTTTCCAACATTCAATCTTTGCATCTAACTCATCTTATACCTTCTTATACCTAGATCATCCTCTCCATTACATTTCCTCATCAATCTCTACCTACTTTCACTCAATAAACCACTCACAAACAATTCATAATCCATAATTTATCAATACTCAAAAACAAGGCATACACATATATATCCATTCATAAACAATTTCTACACTCATCCACTCATTCCTTTGAAAATCATTCAATCCCTTAACCTCTATATACCCTTACATTCATTATCACTCATCCTACACATACAAAAACAAGACATGAACTTGAATTTGCATCATCCAAGATACATACATAATCCTTGCACAAATCAATCATCAAGATACTCAAATTTCTCATCATATTAACTTAAAAAGAACCATACCAAGACATTGAAAGAAAAACTTACTTGATTTAACTCCAAACTCTTCAACCTTTTACTAACCCCTAGTTCCCAAGCATCCCATGTTCTTCACCTTGAAAGAGGTAAAACTAGGTTTTCTTATGGCAACTTAAAGAGTCAACAAGATGGAAGTAGAAAGTGAAAGATGGAGCAAGGTTTCAAGTAGATAAATCAACAAATCATGAAGGAGATGAAGAGGGGGAGATGAAGCCATGAAATTGGGAGGACAAAATCACTAAAACAATTCCAAAAGCTTTTGAAAAGAGAGAGCATCATGAGAGGCAAGAAATGGACTTCCAAAAGTTCATCCAATAACCATTTATAAGACATGGCTTGGCAAGTGACACTTGTCACTTGCCACATGTCAAAATTTCATGGTTTGTCTTATGTATTTCTTATTAAACTAATCCATCTAAACCCAATTGCAATTATCCCTAATGAATGACACTTGTCAATAATTCCTAGAGTCATGTATCCAAAATTCCAATGCTATTTGACAATAAATTCTACTGCCATTTATCAATTGGTCTGCCACTCGGCATTTTTCCTAGTCCAAAATTTACCCCCAAAAATTTTCAAAAAAATTTCCTAAAATTTTTCAAAATTACTAGATTAACAATGCCACTCTCTAAAACAATTTTCAATACCAATAACCCACAATTCTTAAAACAATCACATATATTATCAATTATACCTGGACTGTAAATGTATGCAAGTACAATTATTTTCATGTGCAAAAATGTCACTATTCACATGTATGAGTATGCCACAATATGCATAAGCATGCAAATGCATTTCTAGCCTCTCAATGATCAGTCCTATTTACTATTCTACCCTTCCCGCTGAGAACGGGATGTTACAAAAAATCTTGCTTCTTTCATGGTATGACCAAAATCAAATATCATCATAAATTTTCAACAAATCATTTTCAAATAATTAATCACATAATCAAACAAAATGTCATGCATCTTTCTAATGTATAACACTTAACACATGTTCACACATAGGCAAGAATCTGCCCAATAACACAAAACTATGAACATATTACCCACCTAGTTAGCTTGCGAAAACCAAGTTAAACTTGCCTTTCCCTTTGCACTTGGGTAGGCTTCCCTTGGTCCCCTACAATAACCAAGATTCCAATCAAACAACGCTCTAAAAAAATTTATAACTTAACAGGAAAGTTCTACTATTTCAACAAATTCAAAAAGATTGAACTCAAATCTAACCTGCCCATCATCCATCTAGGTTAGAAAACCCTAGACCTAACTTAGAAACGCTAACATCAATTAGGTTCCCAAAAACCATCTTCTTCTAACACAAACCCTTTCCTTTGGTAGAGTAAAAGAATAGATGGTTAACCCACCTTAACAAGTTGATCTCTCTTCTTTCCTTCTCCTACCAGAACTTTCTCTTCTCTCTCTAACTTTTGTTTTCTCTCTTCTCCCTCTTCAAATCACGTTATTCACCTCTTAAAAACCAAAACAACATATCCTTTTTCTATTTCTACCCTTAATAAGCCTAAAAAGTCCATCTTACCCTTCCTTATAAGCTTATGCTCTTCTATGCTTAAGTGATGTCCCAAAAATGTCCTTATTATATCCTTATTACATCAACACTTTACTTTCATTTATCCATTCAACAAATCCTACTAACCTTTGCGCCATTATAGTTACAAAAATTAAATCTATCTGAACTCCAAAATTATTTTGAAATCAGAATTTTCCGAGGTCTAACAATTCTCCCCTTAAAGAATTTCGTCCTCGAAATTCTTACCTGAGGCATTGAAAAGGTGTGGATACTTCTCCTTCAATGGTTTCTCCATAAAACTTTAACTAGTTTCACAACCTTGTTTCGTAAAACCTTTTCCTTCGAATCTAAAATCTCTATTGGTTGCTCCTCAAACGTCAAATCCTCCCTTAGCTGAACCTCGGAAGGTTAAACTATGTGCGAAAGATCTGACCGATACTTCCTCAGCATTGACACGTGAAAGGCATTGTGAATCTTAGATAACTCCGGTGGCAAAGCGAACTTATAGGCCAAGGGCCTAATCTTCTCAATGATCTCATAAGGGCCTATATATCTCGGACTAGGCTTGCCCTTCTTACCAAATCTTAAGACTCCCTTCCACGGAGAAGCTCTAAGGAACACTTTGTCTCCAACTTCGAATTTCATTTCCCTTCTATGTGCATCCTCAGAACTCTTCATTCTGTCTTGAGCTGCTTTAAATTTTTGCTTCACCAATTTAATCTTCTCCAGTGTGACTTGCACCAACTCAGGCCCTACAAGTTTCCTCTTACCTTCCTCATCCCAACAAATAGGAGTTCTGCACCTCCTACTAGACAAAGCTTCATAAGGTGTCGTTTGAATTCCTGAGTGGAATGAATTATTATAGGCAAATTCAATTAAAGGCAAATGATCATCCCATGCGCCTTTGAAATCCATTACATAAGCTCTCAACATTGCTTCCAAAGTTTGGATTGTTCTCTCCGATTATCCATCAGTTTATGGATGGAAAGCTGTGCTAAAATGCAACTTAGTTCCTAAAGCCTCCTATAAGCTTTCCCAAAACCTGGAAGTGAACCTCGGATCTCTATTCGAAACTATAGAACTTGGAATCCCAGGAAGTCTGATTATTTCATCCACATATTTCTTGGCTAGCATACTTAACGAATCCGTCTGTTTAATTGGAAAGAAATGAGCAAACTTAGTTAGCCTATCCAAATTCACCCATATTGCATCATACTTCCTATTGGTTCTTGTCAATACCATCAAGAAATCCATAGTAATCTTTTCCCACTTCCACTCCGGAATAGGCAAAGGTTTAAGCTTGCCTGAAGGTGCCTGATGCTCAGCCATGACTTGCTGACACACTAAGCATTTACTTAGATACTTGGCAACATCCTTATTAATTCTCTTCCACTAAAAGTGCTTTTTCAAATCTATATACGTTCTCGTACTCCCCGGATGTATAACATAAGGAGCATTATGTGCTTCGTCAAAAATCTCATCCTTCAACTCTAATAAATTTGAAACACACAATCTGTTACCTACCACCATCAGTCCATCTTCTCTTGTCCCTACTTCCGAAGGTTTACCATTCTTAATCTCTTCTCTAAGCTTGCGCAAGTACTCATCCTGTTCCCGCAATTCCTTAATCTTCTCATTCAGTACTGGCCTTACCCTAAAGTTAGCCAATATGCAATCCGATTCAGTTTGTGTCAATGTCACTCTAAGTTTGGCTAATTCCTTCAACAAAGGAAGATACGCTGTCTCCACATATGCCATAGTCGATTTCCTACTCAGTGCATCCGCTACTACATTAGCTTTCCCCGGGTGATAATCAATCATTAAATCAT
>JAOTBA010051456.1:0-13045 GCA_025629845.1 Erythroxylum squamatum
ACTTCTTAGACAACTTTGCGTAGTTTTTGACATTTTAAGTTAAAAATTTAGGTATCTTGTGCTTCTTGGTCCTATCGTTAGGAGTCAGTGATACTCCTTCCCTACATCTAGAGAGCCTACTAGTCACTTCTCTTTTTGTTCTCGTAGCTCTAGGACTCCAGCTAAAGGTAGGAACCTCCAAGTGTCATATATAACACATAAGAGTTCCCCTTCTCCTCCCCTGCCTTCACTACCACCTAGTTACGAGGATGAGTAATTTGGCATTCACTTTACTCTATTTCTTGATTATGATTCTTTAGTTTATGCCATAATAATCTTTAGTTCCTTTCAGTTTGTTTCTCTTTCACGTTTAAGTCTTTAGGTAACATTTTTTATTTTTGTTAATAAGCATGAAACGGTTTTAGTTTTTTTTATGATTTTGATTTGGTTAAAGAAATTCCTCATACTTGTCCAAAAATCACCAAGCAATATGGTGGAAGAAAAAAGAAAACACATAAATGATTTGAGGTCAGATCCAAGTAGCCTCCCATGGCCAAGCGTATTCAAATAATCTTAATTTTGGGAAAGAAGACTCATTTCAATAGGTAACTAATCATTTCATATATTTCACTAACAACTCATGATACTCTTACAAGAACTCATCGCAGTGTATCTTGATTTAAGGTAGCTTGATTCTCAAAAAAGCATACCCACAATTCCCTTAAGAATCAAAGAAAGCATAAGTACCCATATTACCCTTACAAAAAGGATCAACTTATCTGTATTTAACCTATCTTGTAAGGATAGCAATGGGTCTAGCTGGAACACGACTCGAGTCTGACTTAAAATTTTATTAAACTTGAATTATCTTGCTCGAGCCCGAGCGCCAAACCAGTTTAGATTTAAGAAGGCCTAAAACCTAACCTAACCCATCAAAATTTTGATAGTTGACCTGACGTTTCCTTCGAACCCTCTCCATCACATTCTTTGTTCTTCTCCATCGCCTCTTTATTTTGTCTATAGTAAAAGAACAAAAAATATCTAGTATCTTGGTAGTATTGCAACTATCTTGATGGCTTTATCATTGATGTGCATAGAAATATATAGTAGCCAAAAAAAATTTTAGATTACAACATTTCTAATAAAAAAATCCGCTAGGAAATTTCGCAATCATCTTCAAAACCACCAACAACAATAACCATCACAGATGGTGGTTATAATGAGGATAAACTAAGAAGTGACATATGTCAGTAAAAAAAACAGAGGAAAGATAAAAAAGCGATGGAAAATAATAAAGAAGAAGAGTGGAAAGACAGAAGAAGTAGCAAACAATAATGAAGAAGAAGAGATGAACGATAGAAAAAGGAGTAGACAATAATTAAAAAAGAAGAAGAAAAGAACAACTTAAAAGTTACAGTAAATTTGAGTTTCATATATTCAGACTTCAAGCCTAGTTAGATCATTAATTTCAAATCTAAATCTGATCCAAAATCTAATCAACTTGAAATCATTAATTTCAAGCTACATTGATTAAGTTTGAACTTTTCTTTACTATCTTATGATAAAAATAACGTCAATTTGCTTGAGGAATTGAAAACTCCGATTTTCTGTCTTAAAGACTTGAACTTGCCAACTGAAAGTGGTTTTCTGAACAAGTTTGCAAATTGTTCTTTTGACTTGTAGTAAACTAAAGGTACTTCTCCATCTTGTTGCGCCTCCCTCAAGAAATAGAGTTTGATGCTGAAATGTTTATTTTTCCCACTAGATTGTTTGAGATTGAAATTATTGCCTAATTGTCAATAAAAATCTCTTTGTTATCCTTTTGGCCTATATGTAAATACACAAAATCTTTTTCAACCATAAAACTTGATTTATAATTGTTTGTGCTGCTATACATTTTGCCTCTACAATGGATTGGGCAACAATCTACTGCGTTTTTTAGCACCATGAAAAAAACCCTGAACCTAGGCTCAAATAGTATCCTAAAGTACTCTCCATGTCATCAATGGATCCAGCTGAGTCATTATCTGAGAATTCACACAACTTGAAGTATTCACACAACTTGAAGTATTGACACTTTTCAAACATGACACAATAATTAACAGTACCTTTTAATATCTTAATGTTCTTTTACTACTCTTAAATGCATTACACTAACATAACACATGAATCAAGATAACAGATTTATAGCAAATAAAATGTCTAGTTTTGTTATAGAGAGATACATAAGGCATCCAACTAAGCTTCTATAGTAACCTTTATCAACTTTATCAACACCATCTTCATTGCTTAGTTTCTCCTTTTTATTCATTGGTGTGTTTATTGCTTTGCACTCTTCCATCTAAAATTTCTTCAATATTTACTTTTCATACTTCTTATGGTATATGAACACCTCATTTTTACTTTACTTAATTTTCATTCTAAGAAAGTAGGTTATAAGACCAAGATCTATCATTTCAAAAACCTGAATCATTTCTTGTTTGAACTCTCAACTAGCCTTGTATTATTTCTAATCATTAAGAGATCATAAACATAAAGGGACACTAGGAGAAAGTCAATACCTTTATGTTTCACATAAAGAGTGGACTTTGATATGCTCAGCTAATGTTTAACAAATATTCAGCTATCCTATTGTACCAAGCTCTTAGAGCTTGTTTTAGGCCATAGAGAACCTTTTTCAGTAGGAAAAATTTATCTTCTTCACCTTGCTTTACAAATCTCTTCGGCTGCTCCACATATATTTCTTCCTGTAAAACAACATTTCAAAAAGCTTATTTGACATCTAACTAGAACATTTTCCAACCTTTCTGTGCTGTTATTGCCGATAACAATCTAATTTTATCTAATTTGGCAATAGAAAGTGTCAAAATAATCAACATCAAAAATTTGTGCTTACCTTTTAACTATAAGCCTAGCCTTATATCTATTGACGGAGCTATCTGTATTAAGTCTTATTTTGAACACCCATTTCACTTCAATGACATTTCTATCTTTAGGCCGAACAACCAACTCCCAGGTTTTATTTTCTAAATCGTTGACATTTCTTCCTTCATTGTTTCTTCTATTTTGATGTTTAAATGATTCCTCATGGCCAATAGCTTCACATATTGCCACATTACATCTCTGATACATGTCCGAAAGTAGCCTTATACCTTTAATTGGAGGATCATCTTCCATCTCATTCTGCCATTTGTTTTATGTTTGCTCTTTAGGAAAGTTGTTTTTTATATTCTTCCAGTCTCACTGCTCGTCCTTATTGAAGTGCACATCTTTAGTGATGATCATTTTTCTAGTTTATGGATGGTACGTAACCTACAAAGATGCCTAGAATTGCCTTTTTGTCAAGTTTGTCACACTTAACTTGTAGAACATGAGTAAAACACACATAGCCAAAAACCTTTAAAAAGCTTAGTGAAGGTTTATACTCATACTAGGCCTCAAAGGGAGTTTTGTCCTCCAAAGCCTTGGTTGGAAGTTGATTTTGTAGAAAAACTACTGTATTGGTTGCCTCAACCTAAAAAAATTTGACAACTCCTTCTCGTGCAACATACATGTGGCCATCTTCATTACTGATCTATTTCTCATTTCGCTGAGTCCACTTTGTTCTAGAGTGTAGGGAGCTATGAGCTAATGTTCAATGCCAGCTTCTTTGCATAATAAATTAAATTTTGCAAAGGTATACTGATTCCTATCATCAAACCTGAGAAATTGAATTTTGCTCCCACTTTGAATTTTCAACATCGTCTTGAACTTCCAAAATACTCCAGCCATTTCTGGCATGAATTTCAAGAAAAAAAATCCATTACATTCTTCCAAAATCGTCAATGAAAAGAATATAGTATAGGTTACCTTGTAAAGATGGTGTTCTTTGAGGTCCTACCATATTTGTGTGAATTAGTTGCAGCTTACGAGTGACTCTCTAAGTTGATTTAGGAAGTGGCATCCTAAATCCATTATTATTTTTAATTCCATTTACATTTTATTTTGTTTGATTATCATTATTGCAATGTATTGATAAATTCTTGATGTAGATCATATTTATTAGAGATTATAAATGATATACATAGGTAAAGTCTAATTTTCATTTGCATTTTCTTCCATTTTTTTATATTTTTATTATCCTTACGGTTTTTTTCGGCTTTCTTTATATGTATTTAGTATATCAAAGATAATGTACATCTTATGTGTAGGGAGGGAAATATCTATTTTTTGAGCCCTAGTATGTTTTACCTTGGAAAGCTGACTGCATCACAATTATCTTAATCAATAAAAATTTCAAGAGTTTTAAGTTAAAAAAGAATAATTAAGATGATTTGTTCTAATTTTAACTATCATATGATTTAGTTAGTTTTAGGTAAATAGATAGAATCATTAACTCAGGCTTCATATGATCCAATAATTTGAAAATGGACGCTTAATGTGTATAATGACAATTTTTTATAACTTAGGCATATTTTTTAGATATAAATTGATTCTTTTCAATCATTTTTCAATTAACCAAAAAATAAAAATAATAATATATATAATTAAGTGAACATAAATAAATTTACTCTTCTAAAGTTAACCTAAGTAAAAAGGTTTCAATTTAAAGAGTGATGCTAGTAATCATTTGCATCAGTGACCTAACTGAGTAATCAAGAATATTCGCAACAAAGTATTTACTTTTATATCAAAAGGATAGATGATTTCTCAAAAACTCATTCATTATTTCAATAATAATTGTTTTGTATTTCTATTAATTTGGGTTATTAAAATGATTAAAAATGAAAGGTTTTTACTCATATATGTCTACTTTATTTGTCAGGTCGAATTATATGGATTACATTGATGTTTGAAGAATTATTGGACTAAATTAAATTGATTTACAATTTCGTGCAAGTATTAAAATGGCTAACTAATTAATGAATAATACAATTGAATAAATGATGGACAATCTTAATTTCTTTAATTAATTTGTTGATTTTTCATGAAATTACTACCTATTTATGTTAAAAATGGTTAAAATTAACTTGGTTGAGGATAAGAAAAAGCTTAAGCATGAGGACATTAATGTACATGAAAACTATGAATATTTTCTACAGCATTTTTCTCGATTTAATGCCAAATTACCATGTTTTACTTTTTTTTACTTTTTAAAATAATTAGGATAAACATTATTCAAGAATTGGAAGCTATTTCAAGCAAAAACAAGAAACAAATCACATTTCTATAAGTAATATGGCCCAGCTCATGCCTATGCACCAGCCTATGTCCTATGTAGGTTTAGCGTAGCAAGGGACTCAGCCTCGATCTTGACCTAGAAAGAGAATGTATGGTTTTGAAGAAGCTTTGTAAAGTAACATAATTAAGCCACTATCATGTTATAAAAGTGCTATAACATAATTATGGCTCATTGTTTCCATAGGTATAAAAATATAGATCAAAGCTTGGAAATGCTAATCTTTGGAAGACTTTTAGAGACTTTACACTTTTAACATATCGTTTTTCTTTAATGGTTATGACTAATCGTCAGAAGGTCTAAGAACCCCTAAAAAGTCAATTCCAAGGCTATTTTCATTAAAATTTTGAGATCTATAAATCATCTCAACATATCAAACTATTAGTAAAATCATGAATATCTTCTAGTTTATTTCTATCATTTTTTATATTTGTCTATTATATTTGTTATTTTAATTAAGATTAGTGGCTAAACATTTTTCTATACTTAGAAAAAAACATATTCTGTAATTTCATATAGATTGGTTTGTTTTAATTTGTAAATGGGATATATTTGTATGAATTGCCTTTAATTAATATTAATGCATAATTTATTTATACTAGCGATTAAATTTGATTTTAACCCACTTGTGAATACCTTAAGAGAGTTTTTTTTTTGAAAAATTACAGAATTTTCCTTTAGAACTATAATCCAAGGATACTACAGATACCCCATGTATAGGCATTGGATTGCTTAACACAATACCCTCTATTAACACTAATTACAAGGCTAATAGGGATAAATAAAATAAGAACCCATATATATTGACAATAGTTAGAAATAACCCCAGCCATATATACTATATGTATAGAATATCTAAACCTAAATTCACTTTAATGAGTTCATTATCCTTAAACTAACATCTCCACACAATTTAGGTAAAAATTAGGTGCTCTTTACTCAGTTATGGCAAGAGGCATGCTACATGTAACGTATTTCATTAGAGTCACCATATCTTGTGATATCTCTTAATTATAAGTGTACTCCCTTTGTTATCCTAAACTGACTCATATGTGCATCTCAGATTGAATGCAATACACCTAAACTAAATTTGAATCATATAATCAATCAATCTCGATTTAAGTTGAATAGCTCCCTTTTATGCTCCTGGTAACCTGTAATTCACTACTCCATTATCTGCCTTCTAAATGAGACATTTCTATAGTAGATAGCTTTTTTTTTCGAATAGAGATTTTTGGCCCTACTCTAGAAGTAATTACTATTAGCCACATTAGACATATATTACTCTGCTTTAGAATTGATTGTGAAATTATTCAATTCTCTAAACACGCAGCATTTGTTGACCTAATACCTTAGATTGTGCACAAAAAGATAATTGCTCGCTTATCTAAGTAAGGATTTACTTCAGTGTAATTTGTGGTTGTCTCTCTTGTCATTCATATATCCTAGCATTCTTTTCTTTCTATATTGATTGTAGGCAGATTCCAAGGGATATTACATAAGCAACCATATGCACTCTAGAGACCATGTCGCAATTTTCTTTCAGCCATCGAATACTGTTTAGGTAGCTTTATACGTTACAGGAAAAGTCGGAATTAGCGACAGAAGAGAAACTGTTGCAAATTACTGATGGAAATAGAATTTACGTTGATAAAATTGTAAGGAAAAATTTTGTTTAACGATGGAAGAAATATCGGTCACTAAATACAGAGGGAAATCAATTTACGACAAAATTTAGTGACAGCAGAGGTGTCCATCGGTACATACTACGAGAAAATAAGGAATTGGCGATGAAAAATAATGACAGAAAATAAACCGTTGCAAATTACTAGCAGTTTTTACTTGTTCATTGGAAAAGTTGGCGGGAAAATATAATTTAGTAATGGGAAAATAACATCGGCAATTAAGGCGACAATTTGAGGTAGAATTTCGAAGTTTTGACTTTTTCGACAGATTGTTAGTGACGGAAAATTCAGTCAATAAAGTTCCAAACTAATACATCATCATCTGGTTGCAGTTAAATGTTAGTAACTTAAAGAAAATAACTTCATTTAGTTTGACACTAAACGACATAATTTTGGTAACGTTAAAACACACCCGAGCATCCCTCCCCCCTTCCCCACCGTCAGCTCTATTTCTTTCTTCTTCTCCTCCGTTTTGTGATTTCTTCTCTGGTGCGTTGTTGTGTGTTGTCGTCGGCGTTGTAGTCAATTAGTGGTGTGTCGGAAGCTTGTCATCTTCTCCCACCATTTGCAAACTCGTGGAGATATAAAGTTTCACCGTGGTTTGATTTGAGTTTTTTAGTATGTTTGAGTAACTTATTTTGTATGTTTGAGTATTTTGCACATGGATAAGAACATTTAGGGTTGAAATGTTAGTGTTAGAGGGTTGAGTTTTCAAATTTGCTTATGAAGTTGGGATAATTTGTTGATGCATATTAGGTGTTTGACGAAATGCCTCTTACTTGAAAATTTTGTTAATGTGTGAAGATGAAGTTAATTTGTATCAGAGAAAGAACTAATGTGTGAGCCTATTTGACAATTAAGGATTATCAAATAATAGTTTTTAGTGTTTATGCATAAGGATAATGCATCAAATAATAGTTTTTAGTGTTTAGCCTTATTTGATGATTTTATTCTTACTTATGATTTTAGCTAAATTAAAGCTTGCTTTAGTTCTTGTTTGTTGACTTACTTTTTTAGGCGGCTCAATTTCTTTGAAATTTATCTTTGAATTATTTGAGTTTTCATGATTCATTGATTTAGATTGAACTACAATAGAAAAACATTCATGAAAGGTTGAGATCTTCCTTACTAAATATTGATTAATTCTTTATGATGATTGATTTTTGAAAAATGAAATATGTCCCAATACATGTTATTTGAAAGTATTTAACTTGTGAAGTGATTCAACTTGCATATGTGAATATTCTTAGCTAAATTTTGTGAGTATTTAACTTGTATTTTGAGTTTTTTTATATGGTTTGGTACTTATTGTAGTTAGTCCCTGTAAGTACCTAATTATTCATCTAATTTATCCTTTGATAAATAACCCCTATGAGTGGAAATGACATTATGTTATCAAGTTTTGAGACAATGTTGTAATGTTATCAAGTTTTTACACTATGTATAAAAGTATAGATCTATTAACTTCAATTATGCTTTATGCAAGATTTTTATTGATTTCCTATAAAGTCATCACTCTTTTCCTTAAATTCCATATCCTTTTATTTCCAAGAAACAATATAACCATTTATTATCCTGTTTGTTTTAAATTTAAATTTCATTGGTTTTCTTAAACTTTTTCTATATTTCGAACAACTTTTGACATCTCTTTAACTTTTCTATTGCATATGCATTGAGGTTATTAGTTTGGTGCATAAAAACACAGTGGTAATTGTGTCGCGTAAGTGCCTTATAAAGTTGTAACATACATGCATCTTACGTTCTGTATTTCTTTTTAGCACGTTAAACTCGATATTTATACTAGCAATCATTCATTATATTGTTTGTATTGTTCTCTATTTTTATTTCATAGTTGCTTCATAGTTTGATTTAGTGTTTTTAGTTTCTAGTACAACTTTTATTTTCTTCTTGACTTCGCTTATTTATGGTTGCTCATTAATGAAATTACCATACTACAGTGAAGATGTGAGTTCTAGTTGTTAACTTTAATAAGACCAATGTTTGATGTGAAAAGTTGAAATGGTTCATGTATCTTAAATATCAGATTAGCTTACATCTCCAAACCAATATAAGGCTACCATGTTATGAACTTAAGTCCCGGAAACCCTTGCAGTCAAAGAAACCTCTTCTTTGAACCATAATCAACATTATATAAATATAATGCTGTCAACACCCTTATTAAAACTTTAAGCCATAGTAATAGAATTATTATTCTCCTTTATTTTTGTCTAAGTGAAATTTCTTCATCTAAATTTATATGCATGTACTTTATTTTTCACTCTAGATCCTTCATTGTCTTCTTTCACGTACTTCAAGAAGATCCTTCTGCGTGCCAATTGAGGTAAGTGAATTTGTTTTTGACTACCTTTTTTTGAACTTAGTTTAATTTGGATTTTTGTTTGCAGTTTGAACTTCTCATATGAACGTATTATATGGCTAACGTTTTGCTTGCACGAACTGAAACTTATTTGTGGAATGAACTTAGGTTTATCAATGAATTAATATAGGATGAGTTTGACTTATATTATTGTTCCAATTACCTTAATTATGTTAATCTATTATTTCATTGATGCTCTTTGAAATGATTAGCTTCTCTTTATTTTATCTTTTTAAAATTGTATATGTTAAAACAATTTACTAAAATAAGTATTCGTATTGTTATGAATACTTATTATATTTGGCACTGGTACATATTTAATATAGGTTAAATATCAAACTTTCAACAATAATTCTCTTATAACATATATGATTACAAACATATATGTTAGATCTTAAATTTACAAATATTTTAAATCTGAACTTATAAACTTTAACCCATAACCTGTGATGGAGCTCCTATGCGGCTTATCGGTGAAAAATACGAGAAGCACAGTGCAAACATTGACAAGTCAGTTGCAACAGACGATATAATACATGGCTAAGCTCCAAAATAAGATGGAATAGTTGAAGGGGAGGGTTAGCACCTCATACTATCCACGATCACCAACACAATATGATTGTTGTAGTCATTTGGTTTGAATTACCAAAGACTTATTATGTACAATTTAATGTTTTTATTATCAATGAAGAAGATGCTAACTTTATATGATCAATCAACTTTCTGTTTAAACAAATTAAATGTATAAGCAAATAAAAAAATTTACACATACAATTCATAACTGTTGTAATTATGCATTAATCATAAGATTATAAAATAAAATTTAATGTCAGGATGTTTAAAAAAATTAATATCTTTACCGACGGAAAATACAGTTTCATATGTAAAATGCATGATACTTACCGACTGTTTATCATAAACCGTCAACAAAATGTAAGATATTTACCAACAGTTTGTCATACACCATTGACAAAATGTAAAATATTTACCAATGAAACATCTAAACCGTCAGTAGACTCACCGACAAATTACTCAAATCGTTGAAAAACTCACCGATGGATAACAATACCATCGGTAAATATACCAACGGATAGAACAAATAGTCGGTAAATTTACTGATGGTTTATTCACTTTATCATTGGTAAATATACCGACCGATAGATTAATCCGTCGGTATATTTTTCGATGCATAGAACAAACCATCTGTATATTTACCAATGACCTCTTTAATGACGCCTATGTCCTTCAGTAGATTTCGTCACTAAATTATATTACCGACAGAATATGAACAATTTTTATGGGTAATGTCTGTCACTAAACAAACTTTTTCTTGTAGTGTTGTATTCAAACTCATATTCTAAAGTCCCTTAACTTGCTTCTAAATGGCATTAGAGTAGTAGCACTGAAAGAATAAATGTGATAATTTTTTAGTTCCTAATTTACATAGTCCGCATGAGTTCAACATTTGAGGGAAGTGGATTTTATCCATCATACTAATTTTGTTTGTAGCTTCTTCCACATGAGGAATGAAATTTTTGGTGAGAGACTTCTATCCCAAATGATTTTGAACCAATCCACTATCGAGCCTCTTGGTCTAAGCCATTCTTTATAAGCTATCTTTGAGAAAATCCCTTTGTTGATTGTTCCAGATATAACAATCATTCTACTCATTATTAGGAGTATAATTAGGAACCAATTGGCTTAATTATAATTAGGAACCAATTGGCTTAATTCACTTGGATAATTGTGTCATCACCCACCCTCAATCCACATACTAGCCTTTGTTCGGGTTGGAAAATGATCTATGAATTGGACAATTTCTACTAGTGAATTAATGCTTCATTACTTGTCTAATTATCTTACCAAAGAAAAACCAAGGAGCCATCCCGAATTCTACAACTTATAATAGGTTCAATAGAGTGAGAAGATTTATTTTTAACTACCCAAATACTTTCCCCCTTAATTATATAGCTATGTATCCATGTATCCATAATGATTCTTTATCCACCAATACTTAGAAAAGCCTCTTATCTAATCTTCATTTTAAAAAGTCGTACAATCTAAGGATGTTACAAATTGACAAAATCCTTTAAAGTTTGTAGCCTTTTAAGGCAATTTAATCCTAAAAGATTTCAGGCTAACGAAGTCATTTTGAGGTGGACTTACCTTTGGAGCTCTTGCTTTGAGTGCCCCTTTATAACTTCTTCCTTATAATAGTTTGGAAACTATAATCTTTTAAATCCAATGAAGATTTGATAGTTGGCTCTATATCCCCCATAATATGAGGGATAATAGGTTGCTTATCATACACGTTCTTCGTTGCCTCTTAAACATACTCATTCTCCTTGCTTTCTGCCATAACCTTGCCAGGGGATTAAGAACAATTCAAAACCTGGATCAACTCCTTTCCACCAATATGCTCTTCCTCCTGTAAATTATGCATTTCCTTATTAATAGGTCACCATTTGGCATATCTATGCTATTTGGTTGCTTATATTTTTTCAATTTCTCCAAATTTTCTTCTCATACCCCATTAGCTTATTACAATCCCCCCTTTTGAACATTTTTGTTTTATCCTAACCTCATAGTAGGGATGTACTCAGGCAGATTCTTAGACATTTTCATACTAATGCATAATCTTATAAACCAAATTATCTTTCTTTTATCCATGTTCTCATTCATTAATAGTGGCTTTCTATTATAACTGGCAAATATACTCAAAATTTTTGTTATTAAGGGTAAAAGGTGCCTTAACAACAGGGTTGGATGGAAGGAGTCTACAGTAAGTAAGGGCAGTGGTAAAGGAAGATGGGGGCAAAGATGGAAATTATTTTGGATAGGGTAGGAGTTAGACCTTTCTTAAAGGAAGTCATAATAAAGTAGGCACTAAACAACTTTATGAAGAGAAAAGCTCGTAAGGTAATTACCAAAAATAGCAACAAGAGCTTTAGGTGGCAAAAGCAAAAAGTTAAGGGAATGAAGTGTCTTTGTACACTGGGGAGCAATACTCTAGAGTATGTGAAGCTTGTATGTCACTAAGGTTTAAAAAAATAGATATTTGAAGAAGTGAGAAGAAGATATGAGGTTGAAATAGTGGATTGGATAGCAATAAGTTTGAAAATCTGAAATTACATATAACTAAAGGAAAATAAAGAGAAAGGATAGAGTAAAGTGGACATAAAATGGAAGATTAATGATCAAAGTAGCCATTTTCCTAAATAGCCTAGCTCCAAGCAAAAGATGGTGGATGAAGGAAGAAGGAAAACAGGTGACCTATGCATTTCTTTAAGAGAGACGTTCCTAAGTGAAACCTAAATATATATAATATATATACATATATATAATAACTGAATGAAACTGTAAAAAGAAGAATAATGCTATAGTAGTACAATAGTAAGTGGTAGTACTGGTGGTGGATGGAGCTATCTGCCACTAGAGAGCTTACATGTGAATGAACCACAAGTTAGATAATAAAGATTAAATAGGGTGCTTAGGAGATATTTTGTGATTTTCCTAGTGTTAACATGGAAACTTTTATGAGATTTCATATGTCTTAGTACATTCAAAAGTGTGTTAACTTGATAGAGATATGGGTTAACTAATTGAAGATGAGATGGTTATAGCTTAAAAGAATGCAATTTTAGTGTCTAAAAGATCTTATCATGAATTTTAAGAGAGTTTTCTTTAAAACTTCCTAAATTTCCTCTTGATTATGACAAAGTATATATACTATACCCTATGTACAAAATGATCATGCGATGATTGAGTCTTTAATTAGATGACTAA
>JAOTBA010051474.1:0-13044 GCA_025629845.1 Erythroxylum squamatum
AGCACACGTTTTGTTTTTCCTTATGAAGGAAGTAGTCGATCTCATAGGCTAAAGTATAGAGATACTTAAACAAACGTATGGGTGCTTGCTAGAGAACAAGTTCACTGAACAGACCCGATATGAAAAATCTAATTGGAACATTACTTGTATGTCTATAGAATTCTCATTGTGATGATTGTATAAATGATCCTTTGACTGGAGGTCATCAAAGTTATCTTATATGAGGATTGCTATGTTTTGATACTACTTATGATCTATCTAATCATAGTTCGTTTAATCGGTAGTCATTGGATGTAGCATGAACTATATGGAGATAATTGAGTGATCAAGATAGGATTCATCACCCTAAAGTAATTAGGGAGAATGTTCCATTGTTCTTGATTAGCATTGATTCAAGAAATCCTTGGCCAAGGTGAAATGATACTTTGTAAATAGTTTATAAATGTTATTAATTGAATTGACAGCTAATGGCAGAGAACTAATATAATTAGACTAAAAAATAGAGTAGACATTAATTTCATGCTCTATGTCTAATCGAAACATTGTATGATGAAAGGATTGAATTATACGGAAAAATTATGCACGGAAAGGTTAGTCAAAACTACTTTGATATTCCTAAATATTTGGGTGGTCATGATACGTTGCTCGACATCAATCTTAATCTATAATTATGAATTGTTTAATTGGAGAATTAAAGATAAATTAAAAGAACTTTTAATTTATCTAATTTTAATTATGAATTAAAATTAGATTTTATAATCATTGCCAACATATTTAGGAACCTAAAGGGTCTCACATATAGAATGAGTTGAAGAGAGCAAAGTTAATTTAATCAAGTTGGACTTGATTGTAAAGTTTGATAAACTTTATAATTAAACATGCTTTCAGAAACATACATCTTTTTACAAAAATGTCACTTTCATGGTCTTTTCCTTTTGAAAATCATCACTCAAATCATGTAACAACATATAGCAGACTTCACAAAATCATTCATAAACAATAATGCAACACTTATGATGCAAATAAAATCAGAAAACTTCTTTGATTTAAAGAAAACAGTAGTAGCTTTTTTACTCTATTATAAACATGTACCCACCTTGATTTCCTTGCTTAAAGACTTGACTTGCTCAAAACGCTTCTTCTCTTTGCAAACAACCTGAGGTATCAAAGGTTCTTTCCTGTTGTTCCTCTTGCATCTCTTGATCCCTTTATACAATAACAAAAATCCCACTCAATAGCGTTCACAATTGAAAATCCCTCAAAGCACAATCACTAAAATTGGTTCCAAAATACTTAAACCCAAACATTTTCTAAACTCCAGGAACTAGAATCCTTTCAAAAATCTGAAAGTTTCAAAATGATCTTACCTTCATTCTTCACCAAATGAAGGGATCTTTGGCTCAAATGGAAGCTCTTCTCTTCCTCTACCTTTTCCTCTTCTTGAACAACTTCAAAATCTTTCTTGAAGGCTAAGGAAATTAAAACCTTAGCTTGTTTCTCTTCTTTCTTTCTTTCTCTTCTTCTCTTCATATTTCTCTCTCTTCATGACACTCTTTCCTCATCCACACATTTTGTTTCTCTAGAGTCTTCTCATTCACGTTTTCTCCTTTAATTATAAGCAAGACAATACTTCTTCTTCCAATTATGCCCTTTCAAACAGTCCATTTTATCCTTCCTTATAGGCTTATGTTCTTTTAACCATAAGTGTCTTGCCAAAAATATCTTTGAACATTCTAACATAATACTTTCTTCTATAAAAATGTCCCCCATTGTCTTAAGTTTCTAATGCCACCGAAAACATTCAATTTGGTTTAGTGATTCAAAAGATATACTTCAAACATTTTTGGACTGCTCTTGTACAAAACAGTATACTATGCACAACTTCCATCTAAAATTCAAACATCTTACGGACTGAATTACAACTCACTTCCTTCAGACACTTTGTAGCTCTATATCTCTAGTTTACCACAAATTAGAAATCATCTTGTTTGGATCAGTAGAGCTCCAGAAATTATCAAAATACCGAAGTATATTCAGTGGAATAACACCAGTTCATGTTATTTAAGAACACATTCACTGTACCAGTCCCACTCTTTTCACTCAATCTTTCTTATTTCATTTCATATAGCTTCGATTTTTAGTGGAGATATAGAGAAAGGTCTTAAGAATCCAATGGTTCAAGAATCAAGTCATTTGGAGGTCTAGTAAAGAAGTTATGATCAAAAGAAGCAACCATGTTTATGAACTCAATCATACTGAACCTGTTTTAGGGAAATAGCCATAACTTTCTGTAGAAATTTTTGATTGAGGTGTTCATTAAATGGTTCGAAATAGGACGCTAAGAGCTACAACTTTCGTGAAGACCTCGAAGGCAAATTCTTTCATCTGAGGGGTCAAAAACAGAACAGACGATATGAAATCATTTTTGAGACGAAGTGACGTCATCAGATGATACAAGGTTTGGAAAATTGCCATAACTTTCCCTACAGATATCGGATTAAGGTGTTCTTTATATGATTGGAAAGACGACTTCAAGAGCTACAAATCTCATGAAGACCTCGAAGGCAAATTATTTCATCTAAGGGTCAAAAACAGAACAGACGTTATGACGTCATTTTTGAGACGAAGTGACATCATTAGTCGATACAAGGTTGGGAAAATTGCCATAACTTTCCCTAAGGATATCGGATTAAGGTGTTCTTTATATAGTTGGAAAGAAGCCTTCAAGAGCTACAACTCTCATAAAGACCTAGAAGGAAAATGTTTTCATATGAGGGTCAAAAATAGAACAGATGATATGATGTCATTTTTGAGATGAAGTGACATCATCAGACAATACAAGGTTGGAAAAATTGCCATAACATTTCCTACAGATATCGGATTAAAGTGTTCTTTATATGGCTGGAAAGAACACTTCAAGGGATACAACTCTCATGAAGATCTTGAAGGCAAAGTCTTTCATATGAGGGGTCAAAAACAGAACAGACAATATGACGTCATTTTTTAGACGAAGTGGCATCATTAGACGATACAAGGTTGGGAAAATTTCCATAACATTCTCTACAGATATCGGATTAAGGTGGTCTTTATATGGTTGGAAAGAAGAGTTCAAGAGCTACAACTATTATGAAGACCTAGAAGGCATATTCTTTCATCTGAAGGGGTCAAAAACAGAACAGATGATATGATATCATTTTTGAGACGAAGTGACATCATCAGACGATACAAGGTTGGGAAAATTACCATAACGTTACCTACATATATCGGATTAAAGTGTTCTTTATATGGTTGGAAAGAAGCCTTCAAGGACTACAACTCTCATGAAGATCGTGAAGGCAAATTATTTCATCTGAGGGGTCAAAAACAGGACTGACTATATAACGTCATTTTTGAGACAAAGTGACATCATCAGACGATAGAAGGTTAGAAAAATTGCCATAACTTTCCATACAGATATCGAATTAAGATGGTCTTTATATGGTTGGAAAGAAGACTTCAAGAGATACAACTCTCATGAAGACCTTGAAGTAAGATTCGGCCTTTAAAAGGGGTAAAAATGGAACAGAAGAAGGAAGCGAAAAGTCAAACTAAGATGATGCTAAAGTCAAACTGAGACGATGCTGACGTCATACTAAGACGATGATGACGTCATACTGAGATAGAACAATAAAAAGGGCATAACTTTCAGCTCAAATGTCTAAAATTTTCATACTATATATCGTTAGAAATATAAAAGAAAGATCTACAACCCTTCAAGAGGCAACTTTGCCAAAATCTATTCATGTCAATCCCAAATTTGTCCCTAAAGTTCGAAGACGAGTTTTCGCATTCATATGCCAACATACTGCACCCAAGTCTTAACTTCATGACAACTTTTGAGATTCTTAGAGACAGAATCGAAATTCAATTTCTTCATAAGAAATGTAGCCATATGTTTCTAGTTTAATCCAACTAAAGAATCATCTCGTTTGGACAACTAGAGAAAACGTTGTGTCTAAAATATTGAACCATACTCAGTGAACATTTTCTAGATCGACTCTTTGTTTCAAAATATTTCCTTACACAACTCATACCAAGATCACTCTTTCTACTTCATTTACTTCTCATTCCCAACTTTACTCTTGTCTATCATTTCTTGGTTTAAGAACTTTCATTCATTGGTTCTTTATTCATGACTAATCACCAAAATTTCCCATTTAACAGCTCTAATCTTTCACGAAAAGTTCGGGGTCTAACATCAATTATTAAGGCAATTAATACACCTGATTCAATTTAAAAAAAGGGAAATGAAATATTAGAAGGAAACTTGATAGGGTTTTAGTGAAAAAAACTTAGTTAACCAAATTTCAAAGAATCAAAGCCACCTTCAACCTACCTCTATTATGATATCATTCCCCTATTGAAGTTCACAACCTGAATAATCCCTCACTAAAGCTCAATGCTTTAATTTTTTTGAATTATTTAACAAGACAAGAGGTTTTTTTAAGAAGAAGTGCTTGAATGTTTAAACATTAAAGTACAAGGCTTTAAATAATATAAATGGACAAGGAAGCTAAATTGGTGAAAAATAAGATTAAACTCTTTGACAAGATAAATCCTTATTACACCAAGCAACTTATTAATAAATTTTATATAAAAACTTTCAATACCGCAAGTATATGGGTCGTAACTTCTAGTAAAAGGCTATTATTTCCATGAGGACTAGTGTCATTACTTTATGCTTCCAAATCTTCTCTTTTTCTTCAATTTCTTGTTTCCATATACTCACAAACACATTAAACACCCCTTGCAACATAAAATTAAGATCAAATTTTTACTCTAAACTACTCAAATAATTAAAAAACATAAAAACACTAACACTAACACTATTCTAAGTCCTAAAGATGTAATTATCATCTAATCATCTAAGAAAACACTTAAAAACACATTTAAACACCTAGAAAACATATTATAATCTACACCTATCAACATCCCCACACTTAAACCTTTGCTTGTCCTCAAGAAAAACTAAACCCATACATAAACAAAACAAAACAATTAATCACACAATCGTGCAACAAGTAATAATGATACACTGGCATCAAATCTTATGGAATTCACTTAACCTCAAACATCAATCACTTAAAATGTGCCAGCATACTAACTTATTCCTTTCGTGTTTAAGTGATTTGATTTAAATATACATATCAATCAAAATATTAACACCTAATTCATACACTTATAGCATTTGTAAGTATGCATTTATTATTATTGATCAATCAAAAAGGAAAACTATCACTAAGTATTCTTTCATGAAAATTCATGCTGTTTGTAAAGGATCAGTAGGTTTTATTTATTATAACACCAATTTTTATTTTTAAAAATTTTCTTTAATTTTAACCTAGTCTTTTGATGCGAAGGCAAAAACCTTATCATAAATGTCCCCCGGTTACTTAAATAGGTCACATTTTTTATTTATCTTGGATAGAGCATCATTTTAGCCTTTTGACACAAAGACAAACATTTGATGATGAAAGCCTCCAGTTATTCAGCTATATCACAACTCTCAACTAGCTACTAACTATATTCTTAACCCAATTTATTCAATCACTCCTATGAAAGGGTATTAATGATGCTAACCAATTTAATTGAATGTAATTATAAATTTATGCGAACAAGTGTCCTAAATTGAAAGAATAGGTGTCATATCATAATTAACATGCATATTCATCCCAAAGACACTTGAAGCACAAAATTCATAAGTTACTATGCCTTTACAATTTAAATGACCATGTTCAAATACTAATTCCATTCAATTCTTGCCATTGACACATTCACACAATGTATACATCATGCAAAAAATATTCACATTATGCCAACCTAATAAAACACTAACACAGTACAAATAAAAAATTCACACATAATTGATATGCAATTGCATATACATTCCCACACTTGAACAATATATTTTCCTCAATATGAGACATAAAACAATACAAAGCAAAATAAAGAATAACAAAGACAAAGTTAGAGCAAGTTACTTATGGTGATTCAGGTGATAATTGTGCTAGTCATGGAATTTGGAGATATTCTACACCATAAAGATCCATCAATTCACTACCTACAAAATAAACATAAAAATAAGAATAAAAAATATTCTAATTCTTGAGTTGTCTCTTAAGTAATGCTTGTTTAACATCATTAACTTGATGTAATCTTGGGTCTATAATGAGTGGCTGGCTTCCACCATTTCTCCACATGGCAATTTAGGAGCCTGTAAATAAATTACATGTTGTAAGATAATAAAAAGGACATAATTGATCAAATTAAAAAATTAATTAAGTTTAATAATGCCCTTTTTGATAAAAACTGTCAATAAAATATAGAATGATGAAACTCTTTGGATCTTCAATTAAATCTAATAGTTTGTATTGTGAGAGGTAGAAACTATTCATACTTAAAACGATTTCTAACACTTCATTAATAGTTTTTGAAATTGGTGCCTCCTTTTGCTTCTTTAAAGATTCAACTACATCGATGCTCCTGAACAAGCTACCCTCCTTCAAATTCTTTAATACCTTATTTATATTGAATTTTATTTGTTCATCATCAATCCGAAAAATGAGGTTGCCTTTATAGACATCTACCAAAGCTCTTCTAGAGTTCAAAAAGGGTCTACCAATAATTAGTTGATATTTTTAATCACCTTCAAAGTCTAGCATGACGAAATCTATAGTAATAATAAACTTGTTCACCTTTATAGGCACATCCTCCACCACATCAAATGGTTTCTTTATTGATTGATCCACCAACTAAATAAGCATGGAAGTTGGCTTCACATCTCCTAGCCTCAGTTCCCTGAAATTGACTAAGGCATAAGATTAATACATGCTCCTAAGTCATATAAGCATTTAGAAAATTCTAAACTACTAACTACACAGGGTATAGTAAAACTCCCTAGATCTTTCAACTTTTAGGGCATGTTGTTAGTAACTATGGAGCTACAGTTTTTTACCATGGAGATTGTTTGATTGTCATCCCAAGTCCACTTGCTTGATAAGATATACTTGAGAAATTTTAAGGATTTGGGTATACTCTCCAAAGCTTCTATAAAAGACAAGTTAATTTACAATCTCTTGAGCTTTTCCACCAACTTTGCAAATTGTTTATCCAATTTGTTCTTCTGAAGTCTTTGTGGGAATGGTATTTTTAGTGGATATGGAGGAGGATCCTCATGCTTAACTTCATCATTTTTCTACTTATCTTGGTCTTCTACAAGGTGGGGTTCAACCTATTTTCTATTAATTCTTCTAGCTCTTTTCCACTCCTAAGTGTGATAGCCTTAGGTTGCTCCCTTGGATTTGCTTCTGTATTGCTTAGAAGGCTCCCCACATTTTGTATAAACAATGCATTGGCTAACTGGCCCACTTAAACCTCCAAATTTTGAATTGAAGAGGCAAAATGCTTTGCTATTTGATCTAATTTCACTTCCATCCTCTTCTGGGTCTCATCTTAGCTCGTGAACTTGGAATTTAACACGTTGATTAATTTTTCCATCTTTTATTCTAATGAACCGAGCTTGTCTTATTGAAATATTGGTGGACCTTAAGTTCTCATTTGATTTCCTGCATTATTAGACCATGGGAAATTCGAGTGGTTATGCCACTTAGGATTATATGTGTTCAAGTAAGGATTATTACCTCCCTGAACAAATTGTGCTCCCCTGAATTTATGCTATTGTACATTGTTGTTTTCCACTAGGAAGCAATCAACTATGATATGGCTCTCTTGTCTGCATAGCTCACATCCACATTAAATTGCTTTGAGTAGAGAGGATAAGGTGGCTTTCAAGCTGTTCAATTATATGGTATGGTTAGCAACCTCAGCTTGCAATGCTATCACTGAATCTACAACAATCATTCCTTTTGGATCCCAGAAGGTTGAAACCTATCTACTTCAGTTTGATGTCTAAAGACAACATTAAAGCTAAAGGGATACTAAGTTAAGTCTTATTGAAGCTAGGGGAGGCTAAGGTACATTAAAGGGATATTATGACCTTTAATACCAGATATGTCAATTAGCATAGATTCTAAGGCTACAACATTTAAATAAAGAAGTGATTGACTCTTTTCATGATTGATTTCTAGTCTTATAAGATTTTTGTGTTTATAAAGGGTGCTCATTAGGATCCCTATAGACTTCTCTTGAGCTATTGTAGAAAGAATAAAGTCAATAGCAAAAGAGAGATCAATTAACCTAATCCTCTTACATTTTTTGTGGAATTTGAATCTTAGTTCTAAGGTTAGTCTATGCTTAATCAATCTACACAAAGCTTCATTGCAATGAATGAAACATAGGGCAATATAAGGACACCCTGCCTTACCCCTTTCTTCCTTTGAATATTCTTATTGGTTACTTATAAAGTTAGTTGTTATTATGCATTCTCCCAACCATATTCTAAACTTCTTAGGAAAATTATAGGCCTCAAGTAATTGTAAGATAAAATCTCAACATATTGAGTTATAAACCTTCTTAAAATCCACTTTTATAGCATAATTCTAAGGATAGTTTTTTCTTAAGTAACCTTTGAAAAGATTTTAAGATATCAATACACTCTCCTATCTCCCTTCCTTCTAAGGAGGCCCCATTAAGCTTCTCAAATTATTTGCTTTAAGACTTTCATCATCTTTACTGCCAATATCTTAGCTATTATCTTATTCGATAATTTAAAATTGGAGATTGGTCAAAATCCTTTAAAGAATTTGGCATAAAACTTTTGAGATCAGGAATATAATGTTTTTGAGGTACCTTGATGTGTTTGCTAGTGTTTCAAGGTCAACATCGAAGAACGGAGGAGTTTTAGAGACATTAGGACAGAAACAACGACCCACGATCATAGCATCGTGACAGAAGCCCAGGGAATGGCCTACGATCGTGGCTTACATGCCACGATTGTGATAGAAGGCTTAGATGTGAGCCACGATCGTGGCCTACATCAGGCAAACGCGTAAAAAATCATGAACGTCAAGCTTTAAGGGATTTTTTGGACCTTTCTAGTGGCCTACGTCGGGCAGACGCATAGACAATCATGGATGTCAAGTTTCAAGGGATTTTTCGGACCTTTCGGACCCCGAAAAAATATTAGGGTTACCCAAAACACAAG
This sequence comes from Erythroxylum squamatum, assembly GCA_025629845.1. NCBI lineage: Eukaryota > Viridiplantae > Streptophyta > Magnoliopsida > Malpighiales > Erythroxylaceae > Erythroxylum > Erythroxylum squamatum. Next base: position 9,143 of record JAOTBA010051474.1, read on the forward strand.
AGGATATAAAAAGAACAAAAAGAAGCAGAGAAATCAGCTTTTAGCTTCAGCCACCTTGAGAAACCCTAGAGAGAGATCATCTAGAGATAGAGGATGAGAAAAAGGAAGAGAGAAAAGGAGAAGCAGCCGCCTTGAAGTACTTCCCAGATCAGGAGGTTTCCCGATGTCGCTACTAAAGTAAATCACTTGTTAGTATAGTCTTTACGTATAATATACAAAATGCACAAGAAGGGGGTTGAATTGTGTATCCTTTTCGTGAATACAATCCCCTTTGATATTTCTTAAAAGATTAACTTTTTCAAAGCTATTAAGTGAATATCAAATGTTTATACAAAAATAACTTCTTGATTAAATCGTAATTGAATTCTATATACTTGTATAAAAACAATAGAAATTAAAGTAGAGAGTTAGAAGATGGACACGACGATTTTATCTTGGTTCACCCCAAACCTTAGGCTACGTCCAGTCCTCAGAATTCTTTCTAAGATTTCATTATTCTTCTCAAAATGTACAAGTATTCTTTCTCTATAGAGTCTCTTCAGGTCTCTTACACCAAGTATTACTTTTGCTCTCTTAGCCTCTTCAGGCCCTCAGCTTTTCCTTTCTCTCACTAGGAAGATATTGCGAGCTTTGTTATAGTAAAGATAGCTCTAGTGTTTCGCACAACGAATACATAATTTTGCTAAAGTTCAAAAACTTATTCAACAACTACTTGTTCAAAAGCTTGTTCAGTCTTCGACTACGACTTATATTTATAGCCTTCGTCTTCAGCTACTTCTTGATAACTGCTTCTTGTTTCTTGTAGAAACCGTTATTCAGTTGAGTTCTATGACTAACTCTAATTGACTAACCGTCCGATGTACTATCGTGTCTTCGTCTTCGTATCGTCTGTGTTTTCTTCCTTCTGTGTTTTGCTTCGCGCTTAACACACTTATCAGAACAACTCATTTATTTATAATATTATTATTATTTGATTCCCACCAAAATTATTAGACGTGAAGTCATTTTGACTTAACAATTTTCCCCTTTTTGATGATAACAAATAATCATAATTTTAGAAAGATAATCGGGTATTATTTATATACCGAATAAGAAGATATACAATTGAAAAATTGTAGGCTATACTTTCTTCTTTTTCTTTTCTGCTCTTCTCTTCTCCTATCTTTCCCTTCTTCTTCTCTTCTCCCCCTATTTTTTATTAATCAAAAATCTTCATCGTAGACGCTTTATAATCTCAGAGAACATTCGTTGCATATCATTGCGGATTAACTTAAGGTCTTCTTCTATAGAAACTCGTAAATGAGCTACTTCCTCATTTAAGTCACCCACTGAGTCACGCAGATCATCAACCTTGTCATGAATTTCTTCAACTTCCTTGACTAAGGCTTCATGACTCCTCTTCTGTATGTGACTAACTTCTTCCATACCAATAGTAGGATCATGTTGAGGTGTTCTTGGTGGAAGGAAGTTTGTAGCAACAATTGGTTCTAAATGTACAACATCTAATTCAATGATTGTGAAAACAGGAGGTTTGAACGATAGGTTTCCTTCAGGGAGATCAAGATCATCAGGTCTAGGTAGCTTTGGAACTGGTTTTCTAAGCAGGTGTAGTACACCTTTAATTGAAGGTATAGATTACAAAGGTCTAAAGCGCATGATTAGGTGCACAAGAGTCTCTATGTTGAAACTAATACCTTCAATCCTGATGGTTCTGTACTGCCCTTCTGTTATTCTGTCAACTACCTGAGAAGTTTCATCTGTGGTGAGGTGGCCACAATGACTTCCTGATGCTTTTGAGATATGGTGTGAAATATAGATTCCTCTTGGTTGAGCTGCATAATATGCCTCATCTATGTTCCTCACTTCTGCTTCTATCTGATCTTCTATCAGATCACCTGTAATTCTTTCTGGATACATTTTCTTTTCCCTTTATCTTCCTTGCGTTCAATGGAAGGTCTTGGTTGTATGTCAGGTACAATCTTGATCACTGTTCTTTTTGTGATTGGGTAAATAGCGTACCTCTCTTTGGTCATCTATGTTGGATATGGCTCTGACTTCTCTTCTCGAAATACACCATATAACCTTTTCTCTCCATGATTTAACAGATGTATTAATCAACTATTTACCAATATTGGTTCGAATTGTACCTTGACCAACCTTCTCAAGGTTTCTCTTATAATTATTGAGCTTCTACTCCGGATAGGTACATCTTCTTCAATCATCTTCAGTTTCAAATCCTCTTTTCTCATAGGCTAAGAAGGATTAACCTGTGCTGAACTGTGTTCAATTGACTTTTTCTTTTGTTGAACATCAGTTGGAGTACTCTTTTTCTGACTGGTTTTCTACTTCTCACTTTCTTCTACTAGCCTAGAAGGAGTTTTTTTTGTTGAGGTTGATGTTTCTTTCTCTCAAACACCAATTTCCTCTTAAGTTCTGTTTCTTTAGTTGATTTTGCTGACTCCTCTTGCAAAATTAAGAATAAAGATCTAGTTGCCTGTGGTGCTTTCTTTCAAGAATCTCCAGCAAGAATCAGACCTTTCCCTTTCTTCTGTTCCTGTTGACGTAGGGTTAATAGTCTCGGTTGTTTGGATTTTTCAGAATGAAGTGTCTCCTCCTTTCTCTTCAGAGACACTTGTCTTTCAGACTGTAGCACCTGGCTTTCTTCTTTGAGAGAAATCATCTTAACTTTCATTGATTCATCTGACGGCTTCTTCTTTTCTTCTGTAGACATTCTTCCAGTGGATTGAGATTTTGTTTTCCTTGTGGGAGTAACCTTCTCACTCAAACTACGTTTGACAGTACGCTCCCTCTCAATCCTTGCTTTCGCCATAGAATCTGTATCCTCCTTTTCTTGAAGAATCAAGCCCATCTTATTGACAGTTGTCGCGTTAATGACGCTTTTGATGTTCATCTTCATTCTGTTTCCTCTCTCAAGAAAAATTTCAGAATCTCTGAAGATTCTTGTCAGCAGCATACCATACGGTAGGGCATTTGAGTCTCTCTTCGACTTCATCATGTAATTGAGGATTAGGTGCAGAAGATCTATGGGCTGGTGGTTGAGTAAAACTAATAGACATTGCTCATCTATCGTCGTCACTACATTCTTCGATCTTATTCTTGGTACAACATAATGGAAGAGTAGCGCATGTAGAACCCTAGCCTTCGGCACAAGAGTTGAGGCCTTCTTCTCCTTTAGGTCACTACATCTATAGAGTTTTCGATTGATATGTGCCTTCTCTATACTGGCTTGATTCGTCTATCTTGTTTTATAAGCGACCTTTTCTCCAACACATGGACACTCAGTAGCTTTCTCGATTGACTCCAGTGTTGCAATGACCGACAATCTATCCACCACTGATACTAAAGTATCGTCTATGGCTTTTGCATTCTTCCAGAAATCATAAACTTCATTCAGGTAAACTATTTCACGGACCTAAAAGAAGTTCTTCCATCTAGCTGCATCAATCTCTGGTTCGATGTCCATCTGGTTCTTCTTCAAGGAATCGAAATCAAAGTGTCTTTCATAAACCATTGATTGCTCCATTTTTATCTATAGTCAACAAAAAACTAAACGCACAAATGTATTTCTCAAGGTGATGATGTTAGTTTCTGAAGTTGAGATTATACGCAAGGAGAACTTGATATCAAGAATAACGTAACGAAATGTTTTGTTGAGAGTTCTATAAAAGTCTATTTCAAGGTATTTCAAGAGTATTCTAAACTAGGTGATATTCTCAAGGCTTTGAGAAGATTTCCCTCCAAAACTTTCTCATGAAAGAAATTACCATCTGTAACTTACTGTTACTGTTGCCTTAAAAACTTACAACTTTTTATCTTCTTAACTAAGAAGATCATCTGGGTCATGACGTGTCAGACGATTGGTCACTCAACACTACCATATT
>JAOTBA010051551.1:0-13032 GCA_025629845.1 Erythroxylum squamatum
TTGAATGTTAATAGATCATGAGTAAAGGCTTTGAATGTTGAGTTTTTGCTTAGGTTTTTGAAAGTCATTCACTTTTATTTATGGCTATCTATTCTTAAGAAATGTGGAAAACGAGTTGAAGTTTTGGTTTGTGATTTTGACTTTGACGATTTGCCCGAGGACGGTCAAAAAACCAAGTGTGGGGGTATTTGATAGGATTGAATTTTCTTATATTTCTTATACATTTATATGTGATTTCAATCCTATTTTCATGAAAAATTACTTAATTTGTCTTCAATTTGTGTTGACCACTAGGTTGGAGAGAAGTGGGAGCAAGATATATTTTAATTATCTAATTGAATGAGCATAAAGGTGGATACATTTTTAATGGTTGAATCAATTGGCACAGTGGAGAGCGCACGCTACAAGGGGTCCCCTGAATTAGCTAAAGGAGCAAAATTTAAATCAAAGCAGACGGACAGAAGGCAGCCACGCATAACTCAGGCACAAGCATTTAAATGAAGTTGACGACAACAATTAAATGGGCTGTGACGGGGGGCAGTTGGCGTGGCATAAGTGGATTAATCAAGGCGCAACACAGCGTTTCAAGGCACAGGAGAGGGGCTGCGTTAATTGCAAAGTGAGGAGACAATTAACAAGTGGAGATCACGCACAACAAACAAGCAAATGAGCCAAGCAACAGCCAAGAGAAAGGAGACACATGGAGAAGCAAGAGAATGACGCAAATGAATTAAGTGCTCGGGAGGATTTCAATTAAGGAGCAGCTTTTGATGCCAATAACGTGACAGGCGCATACAGAAATGAACCAATCAAGCAACAGGTGGCGGCAAATGGTCCCATAATCAACATGAAATAGCAAATAAATCAAGGGAAGCTAGCATTGAGTGAGGGGCGTGACCAAGGGTGAACGACGCACATGTTGTGCGTTTTAGGAAGCTGGAGGCATACGGACCCTAAATGGCCAGAGAAATAAATTGGTGACCCAATGCAACACGTGGAAAAAAGAAATCAAAACAGCGCAAAAACGCATAGAAGGGTTTTAAAAGACCGATTATTATTTTGTCTTGAAAAAACCTACAGCTACAGGTGGCGTTTAAAAGATCCAAGGGTTTTGGGAGTCTTTAACTGTCTTGTCGTGCAACTATAGCGCCGACATGCAGATATTAATTTCATTGTCTTATAGAAGAGGCAGAGGAGGGAGCCGACACTTGGGTTAATCGATTGTCATATAGTAACGTTGACGAAATGGAGATAGTGAGCTGGCGCAAGGGTTTTTGAGTGGAGAGTCTTGGTTTTAAATTGTCAAATCAATGATGGCCATAGAGAGGAGTGCCAGCAATGGAGAGTTTTAAAACACTCAAACTTATTTGTCTTGTGATTTTTATTGCTACAGGGCAGGAATATTGCAGCACAGATAACAACAAAAGGGACATTAAAGCAAAGCACAAAGGCATCTGGAGAGTCGGGCAAAAAAGGTGGAGCACTCACGCAGAAGCACAGGCAAGGGGATTTTCAAGGACCAGCCAACGTTATTCGTTCCATCAACTGCTACAGTGAGATGCATTAAATAGATGAGCGTTGGAAGAGTAGCAGTGACCAGTGAGGGCCAACCACCGGACCAGAAATCTCCTGCATTTTTTGTGTCTCATCGTGGACAGTAAATCAGACTGATTAACCATCCGACGTGGTATCGGGTCTTTGTCTTAGTTTTTGCTTCTACTTCGTCTTACTTTCTATCATCTTATTTTCGGCTTCGCTTCATCTTAGTTTTTTTGCGTCTTACTTTCCGCTTCATCTTAGTTTCTTGCGTCTTACTTTCCGCTTCGTCTTAGTTTGACTTTAGCTTCCGTCTCATTTTCTTTCACTTCGTCTTACTTTTCTGCTTTGGCTTCGTCTTAGTTTGTCTTCGCACTTCGTCTTACTTTCTCTTCAGCAGCTTCCATCTTACTTTCTAATATTGATATTATTTGATTTTCGTCAAAATTATTAATCGTGAAGTTATTTTGACTTAACACATGCATAATATGTCATACACATACATATGAATAGTGAATTTATCTGCACATGAAAATAGTTTTACATGCATTCATGAATAATTCTGGGTATAATTGGATTGATTTGTGAATTTTGAGAATTATGAATGTTTTGATATTGGAAATATTAGTGATTAGTGGAAATATCGTATTTGTAAATGTTAGTGAATTTAGGAGTTACCTTTGAAATTTATGGAGTATTGTGAATATATATATATATATATATATATATTATAATAGGGAACAAGAAATCAAAAGATATTTGGAGATAATTGGTTTGTAAAGATGACAGTTAATGAGTTTAGTTCAAAAGGAACTTGGTTAGAGCTTAGACCATAGGAAAGTGACAAGTGTCACTTAGGCTTTTGTACTTTTGCTAAAAGTAGGTTACTGTTCTTTGAGAGTTGACAGGTTAACTCATGTCTAAGTTCCTTCTTCATTATCATCTTCTTCAAATTTTCTTCCCACACACAGAGTTTTCCATCAAATGCCTTCTAAGATATTTCTATGTTTTTTCCTTTCCTACACCAAACTCACTTTGCCATTTGTGTTCTCTACCCTAAGAAAAAAAAACAGAAGCTGGTCATTGTACTCAGTGAAGTATGAAAATCGAGTGGAGTTTAGGGTTTGAAGATTTTGGAGTTTTCAGCAGGTAAGTAGTGAGTAAATCCTTTAGAGTTGGGGATTTATGAAATAAATTTGATAAGTTACTGTCATTTGCATAGAAAATAGCCTTTATGTGTTTGTTCATAAATACTGTGTCGTTGGGGATGAAAATTTTGGTTATAGTGTTAATTTAGTGTTTTGAATGATTACTAGTGATTAGGTGTTGTAAAAGTGATTTTGGTGTTGTAATGGAAGGGATAATTTAGGTAGAAGATGAGTTAGATGTAAATATTGAAAGTTTGAAAATCTGGAAAATGTTCACTAAGTATGCTTCAGTATTTTAGCCACAACGTTTTCTCTAGTTGTCCAAATGAGATATTTCTTGATTTGGATTAAACTAGAGATATATGGCTACATCTCGTATGAAGACATCGAATTTTAATTCTATCTCTAAGAATCTCAAAAGTTGTCATGAAGTTGAGAATTGGGTGCAGTATGTTGGTGTATGAATGGAAAATTCATCTTCGGACTTTAGGGGCAAATTTGGGATTGGTATAAATAGATTTTGGCAAAGTTGCCTCTGGAAAGTTGTAGATCTAGAAGCCTTCTTTAAAACGGTGAAAGAATGACCTTAATCTGATAATTGTAATGGAAGTTATGCCCTTTTTATTGTTCTGTCTTAGTATGACGTCATCATCGTCTTAGTATGACGTCAACATCGTCTTAGTTTTGCTTCCATCTTAGTATGACATTAGCATCGTCTTAGTATGACATCATCATCGTCTTAGTATGATCGTCATAGTATGACATCAGCATCGTCTTAGTATGACGTCATCATCATCTTAGTATGATCGTCTTAGAATGACGTCATCATCGTCTTAATATGATGTCATCATTGTCTTAGTTTGACTTCAGCATTGTTTGTGAAAGTTATGGAAATCGCACCAAAATAGGTTCATTTTGATTGAGGTCATAAGCATGTTTGCTTCTTTTGACTATAACTTCTTCGCTAGACCTCCAAATGACCTGATTCTTAAACCATTGGATTCGTAAGACGTTGATTTATATCTCCAATAAGAATCATAGCTATCTGAAATGAATGGAGAAAGATTGAGTGAAAAGAGTGGGACGGGTACAGTGAGTGTGCTCTTAAGAAATATGAACTGGTGTTATTCCACTGAACATACTTCAGTATTTTGATGATTTCTGGAGCTCTACTGATCCAAATGAGATGATTATTTATTTGTGGTAAACTAGATACATGGAGCTACAAATTGTGGGAAAAACTTGGAACCTAATTCAGTCTCTAAGATGTTTAAATTTTAGATGGAAGTTGTGCCTAGTATACTGTTAGGACAAGAGCAGTCCAAAAATTATTGGAGTATATCTTTTGACTCACTGAACCAAATTGAGTGATTTTTGTATCAATGGAAAGATAAGAGATGTAGGAACACTTATCTAGAAGAAAGTTTGACCTAATTATCTCCTTTTCACCTTCTGATTGAAGGTGAACAGTAGACCCAAAAGGGTGTTTTAGAAAATCTGGAAGTAAGCCAGTGAGTAATGAATTATGATTTCAATGGTTCTAGTGAGGCATAAACCTGAGTATAAATTATACTTAGATGAGTTTTGATATGAGATTGATTTTATGATGGAAATTTTCCCGGGGTTATCATGAACATGCATTGCACATAATTCATTTCATACATGTGCATTATTGAATACTTATGATTGTGCAAATTATGATATCGTGTATATTATTTGTTATAGAGGAGCAACTGGAACGTCAACCTCCAGACATTGTCAGATCTTCCAGCATTAGCTTTGGGAGTAGCATGTGAGTAACTTAGATGGTCTCACTTAATTACTTGTGTTACATTCATTCCATTCATGAATGCATAATCAGATAATGGCAGTTCATGAATGCATGATCAGATAATGGCAGTTGTGACCCGAGTAGCCACCGATTAGAGCTTAAAGCTCAACGAGTGAAACTGAGCCTTGCGCTTACAAGTGATTCAGAGCCTTAGGCTCAACGTTTAATGTGCCCTATATGGGACAGTTCAGGCACTCGGTCACAGCAACGTAATAATTGGAGAAGTGTGTCTTGAGCATTTCATATGCATTGTGTTAAGTATGTTTGATTGATTGAAATGCAAAATTTGCTTATGCTTAAGTGAAAGTGTGTTAATCATGTAAAATGCAAAATTGTGAAATAATTGTGATATGAATTGATGTGTTGCATGAATTGAGTGAACCATCGATGATGGTTACCTCATTGAGTTCACAAAACTCACCAAAATTGCAACGTTGTCTTTTCAGGACCGAGAGACGACTCTAACTACTGAGAGGCTCTACCAGCCGTGTAGAATGTGTTTTGGCAAGAGAAGTCATGGCTCAAAGGTCGGTCAGCTGGGAATTTTTGGATGGCTTAGATAGATTTGATATATTTTCCTCTTTCATGTAGTACCCATGTACTAGATTTTGATGATGTACATTCATTTAAGGTTGAAAGATACAATGTGGACTTTTGGTTTTGAGAATCGAAATGAGGAAAAGTTGGTTTTAAAAATATTATGATTTCTTATGATGCTTTGCAAGTGAATAATGTTATGATGCCATATGAAGTGAATGTAGTGATCGAACGTAGCTCGCCTTTATCGTAGAATATGTACCGGAATGACCTTCGGGCATCCCGGTGTGTACTCTGCGGTAAGGGGTTGCTACATAAATAAGGGGGTTTAGCGACGGTATAAGATTTCCGTCAGTAAATAAGGGGAATTTAATGACGGTATAAGATGTCCGTCAGTAAAGAAGGCAGGAATTATTGGCGGAATAAATTTTTTTTAAACAATTTACCGACAGAAAATTTCCGTCGGTAAATTCTGTCGGTAATTTTAAACCAAACGACGTCGTTTTCTTTAACTTTAAACTAACCTGATCACTTCCCCCCCTCCCCCCATCTGCGTCTTCTTCTTCCTTTCTTGCTGCGTCTCCTCTTCAGTTTTCTACTCTTTGGTTCCTCTGTCGTGGACTCCTCTTCTGCTCATCGGTGTTGTCTTCTTCAGCCATTGTCACCGTGTCCTTCGGTAGAGGTATTTTTTCAACCACTGCCATGAGTTTTTTTTTCGTATATTGGATGAAAGTGAATTTGGGTATTTGATTACTTTTGTTTATTTGTGTAATTTGTGATTGGAAAGTAACTTTAAGGTATAAATGTTAGTGATAGAAGGGACAAGACGTGATTTTAGTTGTGATGTTGGGATGAATTTCTGATGCATGTAAGGTGTTTGATGAAATGTGTATTTTTTTAATGACTTCAGTTCTTTGTTTTAAGTTCTTTTTTAATGTGAATTTCATAATTTCAGTTCTTTTACTTGAAATATGATATAACTTAGTTAAGAGCTTAAATGCTAAGTTTCATACATCTCAATAGTCAAAATGAAATGGTTTTATAAATTGGTTTTTGTGACATTTAAATACGCTTTGCAATAACACCAAAGAAAGAAAATAACAAAACATTGTTACAATTGGAATTGAGTTTGTTAAAAGCAATTTAGACAATTTGCATTTAAGTATATATATGAATTGGAGATATTAAAAAGATAGAATACATTTGAAGTGATATACAATTGAATAACCATGGGATTGATATCATAGTAGCAATTTTCCCAGTTGAGGATCTATAATAGTGGTTCTTGTTCATATACTATGATAATAGAATGTATAATCTTGTGGAGCTTTTGGTCTTATATCTTTAGGTAAAGTACAAATAGTAGTCTAACCTCTAGGGTATTACAATATTTTTATTTGAAAATATACCAAAATAAATATATTATATAAAAGAATATATTTAAATGTGACGTAAAATTAATATATTTACTCAATGCAAACAATATTACTAGGGTTGGTAAGAATCGAGTTAAATTTGATTGATAGGAAAAAGTAAGAAGTAGGATTTAAGGAAGGGCATACTAAATACCGAAATAAGAAATGAGAATGGTGTTACTATTAGTACTATGTAAAAAAAAGCAATGACATATGGAATAGTATTGCAGATTTTTTAGTGTTTAAATATCGAATGATATCATCACTAGCATATATCTCTCTCAAATAGAAAAGTGTATAGATCAGAAAATAATTGAACACCAACTTCTTTAAAAAAACTATTCAGTTATTATCATATATTAAATATATATATTTTTTTTTCATACAACTATCCTAACCTAACTTGTAGAATGGAAATGGAATTAAACTCGTCTCAAGAAGCCTTCATATAATCATAAGCAGCCACGTTAAGAAGCAATTCCATACGGGCACCAATTAGCCAATTTACTCCACTTTTCCATGGAGCTACTCTCCCTCTTTTACATCCCTTTCATCTCCCTAGTACTTGCCTTCATCCTTCTAAGGGCGTGTACAAGATCAAGAAACAGCAGCAGTTTGACGTCAACCAAGCTACCGCCAGATCCATGGCGGCTACCAATAATAGGAAACCTACATCAGTTTGCTGGCCATTTACCCCATCACATACTAACAAAATTAGCCAAGAAATATGGACCTATTATGCATCTTCAACTTGGCGAAGTTTCCACCGTTGTTATTTCTTCCGCAGAACTTGCAAAAGAAGTGATGAAGAATCAGGACTCCATCTTTGCCACAAGGCCATATGTATTTTCTCTGAATATCTTAACGTATGGTTATAAAGACGTTGCTTTTGCACCATATGGAGAGTACTGGAGACAAATGAAGAAGCTTTTCATTTTGGAGTTACTAAGTGGAAGACGTTTTCAGTTGTTCCGTCCGGTGAGAAAAGAAGAGACATCAAACATCGTCAAAGCCATTTCTTCCAGAGCAGAGTCATCGTCGATTATTAACCTGACTAGGATGGCAAATGAATTGACACTTAATGTCACCTTAAGAACAGCCTTTGGTAAGATAAGGGAAAGACAAGAAATCGTAAGGATTGTTGAAGACATTGTGGATTTAACGGGAGGTTTCAGTTTTCTTGACCTTTTTCCTTCAGTTAAGCCTCTGCATTTAATTATTAGAGAGAGGTCCAAACTTCTAAGATTACAACGAGAAATAGACACAACATTTGAAAAGATCATCAATGAATGTAGAATGAGAAAGGGTTCGTCCACGGAAGCTGACACAGATTGCATTATCGATGGTCTTTTTAAAGTTGAAGAGCAAGGCACGATCACACCCTTCACACAAGACCACATTAAAGCAATTATGGTGGTAAATGAACTATTCGATACTTTATCCTGTTTAGTTTAATTAATTAATTTGTTTGCTTTTATTTAATTTTTAACACACATCCTAGAATTTTGTCACTTTGGAAGTGATTAACACACACTGGAACTATTCAGTTAAGTTATAAAAAAAATGCACAAATTGATGATTTTGATTTTAATCTATAGCAAAGAAAATATCTTATTGGATAAAAATCTTATTGAATAAAATTTTGATGTGGATTAATGTTTTTATGTACACGCGTTATTTTTGTTACAGTCAACTAACTAATGTAATTCTGCTCAATGATTTCAGTATAATTGTATAAATTAAAGCACAAATTAAAGGTTTATGTGATTTAATAAATAATGAAACAGGTTATTTTTCTCTACTTAACCTTTTTATATCCATTTTGCTTAGCAAATCAAATAGTTGTGCAAAATCACTGCAATTTCAACACTTTGCTAGAGCACTAAACTACAAAGTATTAACAAAACATAATTTTCTTAATTATTAAATTATAGAGACATGTAAAGTTAAATTTAAACCATAACGTAATTTTTCATGAAATATTTTGACAGTAAACTAAACAAGTACGTACATATGAATTAACATGAATTCTATAATATTGTTTGCTTGTTAATGAATTGTCTAATTTTAGGACATTTTCGCTGGTGGAATTGATACTTCATCTGTAGTCATACAATGGGCGATGTCAGAAATGCTTAAAAATCCAAGAACAATGGAAAGGGCACAAGCAGAGATTAGGGAAGTCTTTGACAAAGTAGGAAAAGTTGACGAATCAAATCGTCATCAATTGAAGTATTTAAAATCAGTAATCAAAGAAACATTAAGGTTACACACTCCTTTTCCTTTACTGCTACCAAGGGAAAACAGTGAAGAAGTGGAGATTAATGGACATAAAATACCTAGAAAAACGAGGATTGTCGTTAATGCCTATGCAATTGCAAGAGATCCCAATTATTGGACTGAAGCCGAGAGGTTTTATCCAGAGAGATTCCTTGATAATGCAATTGATTACAAGGGTACAGATTTTGAGTTTATTCCTTTCGGAGCTGGGAGGAGGATTTGTCCCGGAATACAAACAGGTACAGCCATTGTTGAGCTCGCACTTGCAAATTTGCTGTATCATTTCGATTGGAAGCTGCCTAATGGATTGAACTCGGAAAATCTTGACATGTCTGAAGCTCGTGGTATAACAGCCAATAGAAAAAATGACCTCTGCTTAATCCCTTCTTTACACTATCTTTAGCTTATTGGGGAAAAATCTGGATTAGGATGGCCTCTTGTCAAACGCTACCTTGTAGTGTGTAAAATATTGATGGCATCTTTAACCATCCTTCTGTTTCTACTTGGTACCGTCCTTAGCTTGTTGGGAAAAATATCCGTTTGACGCAATAGAAGTTAAGGAATGTACTAGAATTAAGAATAAAATTATGATCTTATTATGTGCATCTTACATTGATTTATTAGCAATATTTTCAAAGGTGATATTGATATTAGTTAAAATAATTCTTTAAAGTATTTAAAAAGTGTAATTTAAAACATTAAATTTTTAATTTTTTTTACATATTTTAATTCATCAATCCAAATTGATAGGATTAAAGTTCAAACTTAGACCGATAACTAATTAGGTCATCCATTATTAATTTATTGATATGAGCTCACTAAATGAAGTCATTTGACTTTGTTTGTTAAAATGTTTGTACGCAAATAATTATGGCATATATTTATTTGGGTTAATTAAAAAAAACTCAAACTTTCTTTAAATTTTCAATTATAGCTTGATCTTTAAAAAGTAGTGTAATAAAATGTCAAAATTTTCAATTTTTTTCAATTTTAGTCAAAACTTCAAAAAGCAACAATAAAATGCTCAAATTTTTAATTTTTTTTAATTCTAGCCTGACGTTATCTGTTATTCTCCCGATGCCCTCAACTATTTATTTTCTGTTTGTTATTCTGACACTTCAAACTACTATTGCATTACAACGTACTGCACTAGTAAGCTCTTCATTTTTAGTTTGTTATCTTGATGCACTTAGTGTGAGGACATTGGGGCTGTATAATCTAAAAATTGAAGAGTGAGGGTGTCGAGAGAATAAACTCAAAACAAAGGGAAAAATTGAAATCAAAGTGTAAGGTCGTCGTGATTGCATAATCTAATTTAGGTTATTTTTAAACAACGACGTTGTTTCATTAATCTTTATTTGTTGCGTTAATTTTAGTTGATGTACATTAATAATTAAGATTTCTGAAACACATGGCAAGTCACTAGCAAACTTAACGGAAACACTAACATCAGGCTAGAATTGAAAAAACTTGAAAGTTTGAGTATTTTATTGCTAATTTTTGAAGTTCAGGATATAATTAAAAAATTGAAAGTTTAGGCATTTTATTATTACTTTTAAAGTTCGGGCTATAATTGAAAATTTGACAAAAGTTTAGACCTTTTTTATAATGAACCCAATTTATTTTAAATATCCGTTTTGCCTAATAATTTTTAGAATTTAATTTGTTAAACCATCTCTTTCTATTAATCACAAGATTAATTTGGTAGATATTATGCTCAATTTTTATATAAATAAATCAATTGTAATTAAGAAACTCCAAAATAATTAGAGGCATTAATAATCAAATAAGTTGATTGTGCAACTTTTTTTTTGAAAAATGAAATTTTCTTTACTATAGACAAAGCTAAGAAACAACATTACAATTTGTAGGTAGTAAGCCTATATACATTTTGTAGATCTAAATATACAAAAATAGGATCTACATTACATGGAGCGATTCAAAATCAGCATATATCAAGTTAAAAATTCCATCTAGAGATCATGTCAAAAGAAAGTGAGTAATGCAATTTTTTCGCAAAGATTGCTTCTCGAATCCAGTTAACAATTTTATCAACTATCTGACACTTATTAAGTTGTCATTTTGCACTTATTTGGTATATAAATCTCTCTCACGTGTTGAAATTTTTATTCAAAATTGATGGATTTGCTTCTTAATTGTTTTCAGATGATTTTCAACACTTGAGAGATAAAATTGAATCAAAAAGAGGCAAGGAAAGTAAAGATAAGTCGAAATTCCAGACAAGCAGAAAATTCATTGACTAAGTATGGGCACATGTAAGGATGGAATCCATCTGCAGAATTTGTTTTCAAATTCAAATCTGATTCATTTAAGATTTTCATAATCTTGGAAGATCAGATTGCTAGAGATTTGCAACCTGCATACGTGGGAGGTGTGATATGCTAAAGATCATGAAAAACGAAGGGATCGAAAAGCATAAAAGGAATGGAATTGCTATTGTTCACGTGAGCCTTTAGTGTTAGAATAGTTTTAGAATTTTTGCAGATTTTCCATCAATTTAGTTGACGTTTCTGCATTTTCTTCTAAGTATTTTCAGATTCTTTAGAGAAAGACCAGGGATGGAGACTTTATGTTTTGTTATTTCTTTGATCCTCACTTTCATTATGAGTAGCTAAATCTCTTTTCTTGGTTGAGGGGAACCATGATATCATCTATTATGTGTGAAATGTTCCAATAAAGTTTGTTTTGTTGATGAACATTGAGTATCTTCTGAATTACTTTTTCTAATTGAATTGGTTGATTTCTAGGTCCGAAACTAGCAATTGATTTGTTTAATAGCTAGATTAATGAAATATGACGTTCAGTTTTGTTAATCACAAGTGGCAACTAGGATTATATTCTTTACGTTAGAGTGGAAAATTCTAAGAAGACACTCATCTTGATTAAATGCATGTCATATATGTGTTATCTTGTTCATTGGTTTCTTAGCTAACTAGATGCCTAGTACACAAGTTGTCTCCGTTTATCTAGCACAGGTTAAAGTGCTCTATGCCATCGGTACCAGGGTGAACTTCAATTTGGGGTGACTTATCATTGAAGCTACGTTGGCTATTGGAGGTAAGCCACATTCTCTACTTTACTTTCCTTATCTAATTTCTCAATTTTTATATGCAAATGGTGTTCTTCGGATGGAGACTTGAACCAGTCACCTTAATGAACATATCGACTAGAATTTTCAAGCAACCACAGGATGTAGATTTTCCATACACTACACCTAGTCTTTCATATACCTCGGGAACCTCATCTGTCAATCCTCATGTAGTTTTGTTCACTAAAATTGAGAGGATTGAAGGTATTTTTCGAGTGGGTCTTGATGCACTTCGATAGTTGAAGTTGTAGGTTCTCCAATCATCTGATGCTCCTTGATTTTTTACTTTTTGGCATCCTTTGTCCCAAAGGGGGAGATGAAATGACTTGAATTTGTATAGGTTTGTACTTGGTTATTTTAAGCTACTTGTGAATGTTGGATATTTTGATCTATGCATGGAGATTGGATTGAGGGGGATTATTGTGACGTCAATACATATATACATTCGATTCGATTATATGATTCAAGAGAAGTTTCTTATTTGTGACAAAATTGCCAAAAAAGGAGAGATTGTTAGAATATTTATTATGTCTTTTATTTAATTTTGGCATTTTTAATTATTGGGTATTCAAGATAATTATTAAAAATATAAATCAATAAGTCTTACTTGAATTAGATTCTTGGATAAGAGTTGTTGCACAAATAGAAGTCTATCTTGAATGAAGATTGATGTGGATCACGTTCAATTTGAGATATGAATAATGCAAGATTGCTGGTATGTAGGTTGCGTGAATTTTTCCAGGTCTTAGTCTTACTGCGTGGGTTATTGTGTGTTTCTCTTTTCGGCAACAGACACGTGAGTGATTTGGTAAGGTTTTTCTTGTGAGTGTTGATGGTGAATGGAAGAGCAAAAATTGTGCTATTTGATATGAATATTTTTACTACTTTGAGGGAGGCTTGCATATGACGTTGCCAGGTGTTAGACCCCTAAGTTCTGGAGCACTTCTCAGCTACCTTTATGAGAGGCCTTCGGGGGGCAGGTTAGCTGGATTCATGCATGAGGGAGGCATGTGAAAACACCAAGGCAGATGTGGGCGAGTGGGATCAGACTTGGTACGAATTTTGGTAGAGTCTCAGACCTTGTGGAGATTGACTCGACCCAGGCTAGGACTTGACGGACAAAGGACTTAGCCACGCTCGGATGGATGGACCACGACTAACGGACTTGTTGTGGGA
>JAOTBA010051612.1:0-13023 GCA_025629845.1 Erythroxylum squamatum
TAATTACACTGATCACCAATACCAGTATGCATGGACAATTCTAAGAAAGCCCTATCAATCTCATCCTATGCCAATTTCCTATTTTACCCTTCCAGTAGGGGGTGGGATGATACAATAATCAACGTTAAAAAAAGTTGTAGTCTATTATATGAAACTTTTTGACTACGAAAGGAACAGAAGACATTCAAAAGTTAAATGCAATTACGACGTAAAGGAATTTTCTACTCAAGCTATAAGTAGGACTTTTCACTTACATCGCCATTTAAAAAAATGTGCAATGAAAATGTAGAATGATATAAGATAATATGTGATTAGAACTAAATTAGATTTTAAGAGTACTATTATATTAAAAAAATATGATATGATCATATTGAATTTTGTTGGACAATTAATATGATGATTGTTGATAGTAAGCTTTCTTTCACCTCTAAATGATGAGCCTTGCTTCTTACTCAATATATGTCAACCAATTAGTAAGGTTATTTATAAACATGATATAATGTCTTATATTGATCGAGAAATAGAATGAATTATCAAATGATGAATATGCATGCATTACAGCTCATTTTATTAATAATCAAGTGACAGTTGCAAAAAAAAATGATAAATCTTTTTAAGGCATTAAAACCTCTTTTTTATGGATTATTATTTACGAATGAAGTAACTCTTTGCTTGACTCAATGGAAGGTTGATTAATAGATTTTATCATCACATTAGACAATACTTCTTATAATGACAATATGGTCAATTTTCTCAAGTTTCATTGTTGTTCGTGATTCATCATTTTACAATAGGTACTTTTTTTTATGTTAGATGTTCTTATCACATTCTAGATTTTATTTCATAACTAGGACTAAAAATGATTATGATTTGTTGCTAAAATCCTAAGTGGATCTAACCATTTGAACAAGTTTATTCCAAAACTTAAGAAGTTCTTCAAGATTGCTTTTAAAATTTGTTATTTGAATGTGACAAAGAAATTAAGGAATGATGTATCCATAAGGTGGAATTCTACAACAACAACACCACCCAGGATCTGAGAAGGTCTAGTAGTACGCAATCTTACTCCTAACTATGAAAGAGACTATTCCCAAAATAAGGTGGAATTTTACATATATTATAATCGATTATGATTTGTATTATAAGCATATTATGATTCATTGGACACGATTAGATAACGAGTTCTTTGGTCTTTTTTCACTTACTAATGAGGAATGACATAAAGTGAAAATTCTTCCTAAGTTGTTGAAAAAAATATTTGAAAGGTGTTGTAGAAAACATTTCTCTATTTATGGCGTATATGATTTATAAAATACATAACAAATTTTGACAAGTATCGGTCAAATAACTCTTGATTATTATCATGTGTTATTGTTTTGGACCCTTGCTACAAATGAACTTATCTTCACTTTTATTATGTACTTTATGATAATACAAGTTAAGAAGGCCTTACTCATGATGCTTGAGTGTTACAAAAGTAATAGAAAAGATACCTTCCCTTAAACTACTGAATCTTATTCTAGTTCAAATAATAGTTAAAGAAGTGGGGTTCTTAAAAATCTGATTATAAAGAGTATGTGAAGTCAATGTTCCATCCTATACTCTTTTCTTTGAAAAAATTAATTGAGTATATATTGAAAATATTTAAGAAGATAATAATACAACTTCTGGAGGTTTATACACTCCCTTGCTAAAACAACAAACGACAGCTTAACATTATACCTTTGTTAGTCACAGACAACTCATCACAATGACTACGCATCTAAGCCACTACATTACAAATGACGACAATGTTTCAAGATCAGCGAAGGTTCTTGATAAAATAGGTAAATTTCCCCTCCTTTGCAGTCCGATGCCCTTAATCTTCCCTAATTAGGGTTGTAATCTCCAGTGCCGATGGAAGCCTTGTTTCGCAACCAACACTTGTAAGTGAGAAGGTTCTGTATAGTTTACTGTTAGGATTCTCACAGAACCTCATGACACTGGATATCGCCTTCCTCTAAGGGAATGGAGAAGGATCTCTGGTCAGGTTTCTTAACATTTCTTCTTGAGCTGTATTTCCTTTCTTCACCTTGTACATTAGATTCTCCCAGAAGCAATTTCCCCTTTCTCTTACTTTCCTTATGTTTCTGTCCTTTGATTTTCCTGCACGTTCTTGTGTTGAAGAACTTAGCCTCTTAAACATTTAGAAAGGCTCAGATGTTTATATTACATGTTTAGTTAAGGTTATCCATCCTATACTTGCGCAATCTAAACTGGATATTTATTTGAAAGAGTGTTATAGATTAAAATAGTGACATTGATTTATTAGAATACGAAAATGTGACTTCTAAAAGATTTCCTACTTTGGATATGATGGCTAAACATCTTTTGGCTATTCCAATTTCTATAGTTCCTTTAAAATACATTTAGTTTGGCTAAGGATATGGTAAGTCCATCTCACAGTTCACTCAAACCAAATATAGTTTAATCTCTCATTACTTTTAAGTATTGAATGACTACAAATGAACTTATCCCAGGTAATTTGTTACAAATAGATAGTTATGATTTTTGTTTATATTTTAAAATTTTTTATTTTATTTTAATGTTTTGTTATGGGAAAAGGTGATGATTCTTCTTCAAGTGATAATGATAGAGAAAAAGAAGATGGTATTGAAGAACTTTATCTTGTTAGCTCAAAGTTTATTATTAATGATTTTGATGATAACTATATAATATTTCAAAATTCAAATTGGATTTATTTCCTTTTACAGGTACCGATATAATTCTTAAAAGGAAATGATATCATAGGATAAATGCTTCCTTTCTTGCAGGAACCTTCATAATGAACTAACCTTATTAGAAATGATTCTATAATATCCGGAAGGATCTTGCTAATCACATAATTTGAATAATTAGCTCCTATATTTTGTCAAAATTTTTCTCTTAACGTCTGAATATTGGAAGATTCTAGTAGAGATAATATCAAGTCGACTCAGAATAAAAATGAAGCATTAACTAGTTAAAGAAAATGTAAAAGCCACTGCATCTGTGAAGAAGTCAGACTTTCGAAGTACTTCAGCAGCATCAATATTCTTGAAAGTCATATCTATATCAACCACCTTGTGCCTTAGAAAGTAAAAACACTCTATTTGAGAGAGATGGTTATTCCTGGAAGCTTACATTAAACAAACTCTATATGCATTTTTATTGAGAGCTTGTAGAGGCTTGTTAAATACTAAGAGTATGGAAGGTTGAACAACCTTGAAAAATATGTACTTATGAGCTTGGAGAGGCTCTTCAAAATTTACTACTTGAAGTTTTTTATCATGAAATACTCAAGTTGAATACTTGGAGACTGGGCGTAGGCTTCGTTATAAGTCAAACCAGTATAAATCGACTGTGTCATTCTTTCTCTCTTCTTAACTTTTAAATTTTCACATTATTGTGTTTTTAATTTGCAAGAGGCTCCTTCTATTTTATAATAGGCTCCTTCTGTTTTAATATCGCAAGATGTTCCTTTCTTTTTTTAAACAATTAACAGGCTCCTTTCGTTTTAAACGTTAACGGGCTCTTTTTAATTTTTTAAGCGATTAACAGGTTCCTTTCATTTTTAAACAATTGACAAGCTCCTTTCGTTTTAAACATCAACAGGATCCTTTCGAAAGTTAATAGGCCCTTTTTATCTATAGACTCATTTGTTTAGCAGGCTCTTATCGAATTGAATTGTTGGTATATAGGTATGTGTGTGAGATTTTTATGAAAAAGAAAGATAGCATTTTCGAATAATAAGATGCTTGTGAATATGAAGAATCATAACGAATTGAGGTTGAGGGATTGATGAATTCCTTTTGGAAATTGAATTGCACCAAAAAGCATTGCAGAACAATTACACCCGGGTATATATAGGGAAATCAACTAACAATCATTCTAGGAGAGATATTTAAACACTTACACTGACTCCTAATTTTCCTATTACATGTCAAAATCAACCACTAAATCTAAGCTTTAGCTAGTTAATAATAACCTTAACACATCTATCAAAAGAAGCTTCTTTTTGGTGAAAAACAATTTGATTTCTAAATCACCAAATATAATAAACAATAGTAGAAAAACCAGCTGCTCTTGTCATACAAATTTTGGATTTCTTATTATTTCCTGTATTAAGCCATTTCAACCAACATATTAGGTTATCATTAATACGAGAAACTCTAAGCCGGTTCATTGCTCTCTCTATAATAGACTGGGAAAAACACATTTGAAGAACAGGTGATCCACATTTTCAATATGGTACCTATAAAATCTACAATCCAAAGGAAAACCATGAGCCATGCCTAACCTTTGCATTCTATCATACATATACAGCATATCTTTTTCGACAAGCCACAAAAGAAAAGAGCATCTTGGGATATGAAAACCAAGCCATATATTTTGAGTGGTTGGGGAAATTAGACCCTTCTTTTGAAACATATCATAAGCAGCACCAACATTTAGTCTACCATTTTTTCTCTCATATTATCAAACAAATTTGTATAAGTCTGAGGATATAATTGCAACAATTCATCTCTGGCTTTCAGCAGACTTTTCCAGTACCACATATCACCAGTTCTACTATTAACAGACCAAATGGAGTGATGTTTGCGAATATTTGTATGAGCTCATTTCTGCCAAATTAAATCAGAATCTGAACAGAGCTTGCTAAATGTTGAATCATTACACCTTTATTCCAAGCAAGCAATTCCTTAAAACTAAGGCCACCTTCCCCTCTCAAAAGAGTACTAGTTTGCCAACTCACAAGACTTTTCCTACTAGCATCAACATCGCTCCACAAGGAAGATCTACAAATTGATTGAATCTTGGCAATCACAAACTTAGGAATGGGAAAGACAGAACACCAAAAGTTTTGAATGCCATAAAGCAAAGATCTAAGTTTATTAAAGATTTTGTAAGAAATTATATTTTGCTTTATTACGAGTTTACAATTATTTTCATTTGACAAATGATTAAGTATTTTTAATTCAAATTTAATGTGATTTTATATGTTAAGACGCAAATCAATGTCAATGTGCTACAATTATATTTTTATAATTGTTAAAATTTTTAAAAAGTATGGACTTATGGCTTGAGTTCAAATTTTAGGCTAAGAAGTAGAGGGACACTTGCTGCTATATAATTTACTATAAGAGAAAAGATGATGGGAAGTCTGTGGGCTTTTGCTTTTGACACTTTGACTCTAAGTTTGAGTGTAAATATGGTTGTTTATGATAGCTTTCTTTTGGTGACTATGTTTACATAACGTAGATATTTATTTCTAAAGTGAAATTTTATCCTTGATATTTTATTACTATTAATGTTATCATTTATATGAATGATGCAAAAGATATATATTTTTATAGAAACCTTATCAAGGTGATATATCATTGTGTGATATGTAAAAATTCAAATTTAAATTAGTATAATAATAACTCTATTTCAAGTTTAAAAGAAATATGATTGCAAATAGATAGTTAGGAATCAATGACTAGTCTTTTCTATAAACTTGAAATTTATTTTATATTTTTTCTCCTTTTTGAAATGAGATTTAACAAAATTTTTATGTTCGATGTCACAATCTTCTCTTTAAAATACTTCCTTCTTTTATGATGTAGAATTGATTTATTTCTATACTCTTTTGACTAGAAATGTGTTAAGAGTCATTCATTACTCGTTGCCTCTATCATTGATTCAACTCATTATCCTCAAGTATATAGCATATCAACTTTAACTTGTTTTATTCTCAATTGAACATCGTTCTAGCAAAAGTCCACTTCAATGCTATCTTTTTTTACACCCCAAATCTAGAGGGTGTAATTTACATAGAATTTATTGGTAAGAAAGTGGCTCCAAATCTTACAAGCCTCAATATTTGTCTAATCTTGCATTAAAAATTGCAATATATAATCAATATATATATATATATATAAAGACCTACCTAACATTTATAAATGATCATTTCATTTACTACAAAATCAAATTAATCTTTGTAGTCTCCGAAAAGGAATGATGATGATGTCACTAAAGAAAAAGCAAGTGATCTATTTAGTACTTATAATTCGAACACAAATATTAATATCAAACATAAATAAAGAAAATTGATAAATTATCTCATGAGAGAGAATGAATTACTCCTCTTATATCACAATGATGGTGGCAGACACACTTTGCCAATTATATGAGGAAGTAACCTAAATCAACATAATCAATACGAAAAAAATATACTATAGGAAGAACTTACAAATTACGTAAAAATGTAAATAATTGTTAAAAATATAATTTTACATCCTTCCACTTCGATGTTGTTACTTCATCTTCTTTCGGAAATAATATGTATAAAAATAATATAAACTCATTCATAAATTATTAATTAAATGAATTTGTTAGTTCTTAATGGCACCCACAAAGGGAGATAAATTAGGTGTAGATAAATTTAAGCAAAATATTACTAATTTAGTGTGTTAATGAACACAATTTATAAAACATAAAAACATAATATAATATAATGAATCTTATTAATATACTTAAGCAATAATGTAAAAAGGGTAAAGGAAGAGAAATGTAAACCAATTTATAGTAGTTTAACAAACATTTCTTACAAATGTCCACTCTCAAGGCTTTTCTTAGAATTCTGTTATAACTCTTATTTCAAGGTTCAAGGCAAAGAATAACATTTGTATAATCTTTTTTCAGTAAAGAGAAACTCTTATACAATCTTCTTTCATGGTAAAAAGAAACTTCAATGCCATTTGGAACAACTTCAAGTATGGCATATAAAAGCCTAACAAAGGTTTATAAGTTAAAAGTATCTCATTTTATCTCTTTGATAATACCAAAAAGTCTCACTCATATACATATGAGACAATAATGCTCAAATGCTTAATAAGCACTTAGAAACTTTTTCATGAACTAACGAGAAAATATGTATTTATATGATTTAGAGATCCCTACTAGGCATTGGAAACAAAAGTAACCATTACAATAGCTATTTGCAGAATATTAGTTGACTAGTGTAGTATATTAGACAATTAGTATGCATTGAGTGCACATATATACTATTCATTAAGACATTGTTCAACCACTAAGGATATTAGCTCCCTAATATATCCCCTAGATAGATTTTGGCCGACCACACCACTATATTGGTCAACCAATGTGTTAAGAGATAACTTTGTTATATGTTTAACCTATATTGGTCGACCCGTATGTTATATTGGTTAATCAATGTGCATTCAATGTACAAAATTTGCTAGTCGTTACTTATTAGTCAACCAATCAACTATATTATTTGAACAATACATCCCTTGTAGTGTTATTAAATGACCATATCCCCATATTAGTCAACTAATGTATCAACAAACTCACATGTTATGAGTTTAACTTACATTATTTGACCATTAACCTATAATGGTTGACCGATCCCCCTAAAAACACAATTTTAACAACTTCAAATGCTTATTTTGATTTGTTTAATGAAATGATAATTAAAACAACTTTTATAATGTCCTTTAAAAGGTATTTAAAAGATCAAGATGCTTTTCTTTTAAAACAAACTTCGTTTCCTCTTGATGAATAAAAAGATTAACGAAATAAAGTGAAATGAAATTTTTAAGCAACCTTTAAGATCATCAAAATGACTAGATGAGGTTACAGTTAACATCACAAAATATAGAATGACCTTAATATGCCTTGATATTCTTTTATTCTTAACTTGATCTTCTCTTCAATGTTTGTAAACTTTAAGGTAGGAAAAATAATTAATTCAAATTTTCAATTATAAAAATAAGAATATGATCTAACTATCTCAAAGTCGTCATGTAAGTTTAATCTATAACAAACATAATTCATTCCTTTCTATTTTTCCAAATTTACCATACAATTGACACATTGTACTAAAAAAAAGATCAAATTTATTTATATTGATGTTTATGAAGAAAGTTTGTAGAACTTGAAAAGTTGCACTAGTTTTATCTCTTCCTTCGAGAGATAAGAGCTATGTAATATACTATGATGCTTCAATTTAGTTTAGGTTATGTCTTGATGTAAAATGGTGAAGCCATTGTCTATTCTTTAAGATAGCTTAAGTAATATGAAATAAATTATCATGTTTATGACCTAGAGATGGTAGCATTGATCTAATGATCTTTCCATTAAAATATAATGACATCATTTTTATGGAGTTATGTGAGAGATATAAAATGGCTATAAAAGTTTTAAGTGTATTCTCCATTGGAATGAGTTGAATATAAAGGAGAGACACTGATTTAAGTTACTTAAAGATTAGGATTACATTGTTTATTATCATGGAAACACTAATTCATTGGTTAGTGCTTTAAACCAAAAGTCTAGTGAGAGTCATAATTATATCATATTTGTTAAGAGAAGGTTAGTCGTAGACTTTTAGGTTTTAGTTGGTGGTGGTTGGCACTTTGAAATTAGTT
Source organism: Erythroxylum squamatum (assembly GCA_025629845.1). Classification (NCBI taxonomy): domain Eukaryota; kingdom Viridiplantae; phylum Streptophyta; class Magnoliopsida; order Malpighiales; family Erythroxylaceae; genus Erythroxylum; species Erythroxylum squamatum. The sequence goes on from JAOTBA010051612.1 coordinate 8,454, forward strand.
CAAATGGAGTATTAGTTTCACATTTACAAGTTTATACTAGACTTGTTAATTAAATTTATCTTGCTCAAGATGAGGATCCTAATTATATTAAGTTAATGGAAGAAGTGAGAAATGGAAACTAATAATTGTTTACATTAAACAAATATTTTTTTATAATATGAAAAGTGGATATGTATTTGTGATGATAAGGAATTAAGAAAACTCATTATAGAGGAAACTTATAACACTTTTATACAATTCATCCAGAGGAAACTAAGATGTATATAAACCTTTGACAATTCTATTAATCGGAAGGTATAAAGAATGACATTGTTGAATTATTCTTAAATGCCTTACTTATCAACATATAAAGGTGGAGCATCAAAAGCTAGCATGAGTTCTCCATTTCTTCCAATTCTAGAGTTGAAATGAGAGAGTATAGGTATATTGTGGACTTTGGTCAGTTTATTATTCACTTATTCCAAAATATGATTCCATATAAATAGTTATAAATCTCCTCAATAAAAGTGTTTATTTCTTGCTAGTTCATACGTATCATAAATTTTTAAACTTGGCACAATTATTCATCAATTTAATAATAAGTTTATATGAAGTTTTTAATGTATATAATATCTAAAAAAGTACTTCTTTTAAGTTTTTTATCACGTCTTAAATATGAGTTAGATTTTAGCATAACTTTCCATCACAAGACAAATGGTTAGTTTAAAAGAACAACTAAAACTTCCGAATATATGCTTAGGGTGTGTATTTTGGAATTTAAATGGACTTGGGAAGATTTTTAGCTTTAGTAGAGTTTACTTATAACAACATATATCATTCTATCATTTAAATAGTTCCTTGCAAAGCTTTATATGATAGGAAATGTATCTCTCCACTATATTGGTATGAATATAGAAAAAGGAAGCAAATAGACATAGTTTTTAGGCTTGAAATTCTTGACATCATTTTTAAAGATATTCCTATTATTAATTATATAAGGCGTGTAGATCAATGTTAACAAAATTTCTATGCTAATAACTGAAGGTGGAGTTTAAAAAGTGATCACTTTTTTCTTAAAATATCACCAATGAAAGAAGTGATGCAATTAGGAAAGAAAACTAAATTAACTCTAAAGTATATTAGAAACTATGAAACAGTTTAATAGATTGGCAAGAAAACTAAATTAACTTCATCATATTTTCTATGTTTTCATACTATAAAGGTATATATCAAATGCAACTTATAAGTTTTGAAGACTAGTTAGTTAAAGTAACCTCAAATTTAATCTTTAAAGTGCTTATACAATCCATACCATTAGGAATGATGAGATTCGATATCAATATGAGAATACCTATGACCCTTCTATTTAAAACATATTAATTTAAGACCATAAGCATGAAATAGAACAAAGAAAATAAATAGAAACACTTTAGAAAAAGATGAGATTGAAAGTGATAAGATCTTAGAGGTTTGATTGCCACTAACTACGTAGATAATTTCAATAGTTATTAGATAACCTAAAATAATAGTTTCTTTAAGCAAACACAAGGATGAAGAAAACTCTCTTTGAAAGTAGTTTTATTAAACCAAACATCTCCCATTTTCTACAATAATAAGAACACCATTTATAGGCTTAAACCGTAGATCTAGAAACCTAAAGGAAAATAACAACCATGATGAAATCTAATTAGAAATAAATAACTTTGAAAGATAATCAATCCCTATCTAAACAAAAATATGGGATTTAAAATAAACTAAAATGCCTAATTATATAAGTCTTAAAAGAATAGAATATCTTAAAATAGCAAAATTCTAACCAATAAAAATATGTGTCTGATGCTTATATTGGAATAACGCTAGTGTTGATTTTTGTTAAGAAAATTTTATTGTGTGAATCAAATATGAGTCAGGCACTAGTTATAAGTTAAATCCCAATGCCAATTTGCTTATTGAACTCTAATATGGAAAACTCAACAAAAGACTGACATCAGTTTACTCTTGAGTCCAACACCACTTACATTCTTTAATCATAGTTCTTTAGCTGAAACTAAACTTTTTGCAAGCTATCAAAGACTTTTGTTATATCTTCTTTATGTAAAAACTTGTGGAGCTCAAGTCAATACTTGACTCTTATTGATTGACTTTTTCTGAGTTAGCCAACTATGAAATAACCATAAGTGTACCACATAACTGTAGCTAGTACCAAAAAGTACAAGTCGATCCTATGAGGACTATAAGTAATAGTGATTGCCGTTATTCTATTATCTAGTTTATGAATGGATTGTGATTTTTAATTAAAAAGAAAGTAAAACTGAAACAATTAAAATAAATAGGCAGCGATATTGAATTAGAGAATTAAGGAAGCACTTAGTAAACTATTGATATTAGAAAATTAGTATCAAGGTTTCGAATCCCCCTAAAACCCTTAACAAATTGATCTTTTATTTTGCAATTGTTTTATTGATTTATTAGATCATGGAGATTTCTGTGATATACTAATAGCTAACCTTGAGTCTACTAATAACTAATCCTAAGGTTTTCAACCGAATTACTCAGGTCAAAGTTTATAAGATTGCTTTACTGATTTATGAATCCCTCTATTAGGTTTGACCCTAATCCGAAAGATTTATGTCATCCTATCTCTAGAGTTGTAATCAACTCCTTCTAATTACAGTACATTTATTCATAAATAGGACTTCTCAATCTCTATGTATGAAATCAAATTATGATCTATTTTCGGGATCTATTAGAACATAAATAAAACATGTAATTAGATCATAATATATCAATCAAACCAATTACATTAATAAAAAAAATCAAAACATGTTAAAGTATAAACATAGAGTTCATCTAGCCTAAACACTAACAAGAAGTTTAGTTACACCTGATAAAATATGAAATCAAACATAAACTAAAAGAAAGACGAATGGAAAATAAAGGGTTCATAATTCTAAATCTCTCTTTCAATTCTATCTAATGTTCTTACAAGGTAGAGGTTTGATTTTGTGTTCTATTGGATCTTTCAATGATTTCTTCCTATTTTTCACATTCTTAGATCAATATCATCACTTCTAGACAATCTACATGTCTGAAATCATCTTCAAAAGGCTACTTCCCTGTAATGGCCTCCGAATAAATCCTTTTATAGTAAATTCTAGGGTTTTGGCTGATGCAGGGGCTGATGCACGACCGTCCATTAAACCATGCATAACTAAAATCTCTGAAAAATTGCAAATTTGCATTGCACATCCTGATGCACAGCTGTGCATCCCTTCTGTGCTTTGAATCTTTGTTTTATGCCATGTTTTCTTTCGAATTCTTTTCCTTTAAGGATGTATAGGCAATTGTACTCTACAAACACACTCGAAGTGATTTAAGTACTAAATATAAAATAAAAGTATAAAATATCAAGAAAATACATCAAATATGAGGTATAATTATAATCAATTATGCATCTATCACTTATTTTTTCTCTTTGCTTTAAAATAATTTGTCGTCAAAGTGACACTTTCTTATACAAAATCAAATAGCATTTGATGTATGACTAAGTATATATCTCTTATTTTAACTTTCCACTTTAACTCTCTTACTCACTCTCGTAAACCTGATTCGACAACAATGGAGCGATTCATGAAAAAGGAATACATGTTCTTACAGTTGTGATGTATGACCCTCCTATCATATTTCCACCGAGACCCTAAAAGAATTTATTCTTGTTATATGATAACCACAATGCACATCACCTCATCCTTATACCTCTTAATGGTAAAATAAACCATCATTTGCTTTGTTATCCTAGCCTCATCAATCTTATTCAACCATTATAGAGCATAACTTCTCCAATCTATGATCATGTTATACACTTGATCCTTGATGACACATCTAGTATAGAAAGTTTTTTCCCTTTGCTCATTCACATCATTCTTTACCACATGCATTCTTAATTTCCTTTTAATGACTAACTTCCTTTACTCTTCAGGTTTCATAATATACTCATTGTCATTAGCATCATCCACTTTAGGCTTATCATCGTCTTCCTCCTCTTTACTTGCAGATACGTACTGTCTATCCTTGATTATCAACATCACCCACTTATTGGGATATTATGTAGTTATATATCGTCTCTCCAAATACTTAAAGCACCAGACATCTTGATTCTTAGTTATTAAAGAGGAAGAAGTTTTAGCTTTCACTTTACTTAACATATGAACTTTTGGTTTAATTACTTAATGTTTTTGGCCTTAGAGCTTTATCATCCTCTTTATTCCCTAAGTTGCTCCATGATGAAGAACTTATGCTAGAATCACCAGAATCATTAATATGCCTCCTCTTGAGTTGTCTTTTCACCTTCGTGTCAATATTCTCCACTTCTTCTAACTTCATTTAATGGTGTAGCTCTACAATAATAGTAATTTGCGAATTCATCCTATAAAATAAATTGAGTCATTATTGCTTCTTTATCTTCCTCCATGTCCTTAACTATAACTACCTCCATCTCTTTGTAGTACTCCTCATGTTGGACCCCGAACTTTTCGTAAAAGATCAGAACTATTGAATGAGAAATTTTGGTGATTAGTCACGAGTTGAGAGC
>JAOTBA010051739.1:0-13008 GCA_025629845.1 Erythroxylum squamatum
ATGGATTTGATTTAGTTAGGCAGGAAGGCAAGCCAAAGCAATTCAACCAACCCGAGGATTAATCCACTCGCCTTCCAGAAGAGGGGGGACATTCTCTTTCACCTCCGGAACCAATTCCAAACTGGGTGGAAGAGGTGGATAATCCCAGCGAAGATCCTTCTGCAAAACTTAGCAATGAATTTTGGATCCATAAATATACAGACATAGTCAATTTTATGAAGCTGATAGCTATGATTCTGCGATTGAAAAAAATCAGGATTTGATGCCAGAGAGGAAGCCAAACCGGCCGAGTACGGAATCAGAGAAGGGAAAAGGGGGACTGCAACGTCAAAGACTTGGGGACTAAAGGAACATACTCCTTTTTATCGCATTGCCCTTACATTTTGCTATTCTCATTAGTGATCTTTTTGCTCTAACATAAACTGTTCTGAGAAATGAAAAACTTGAATGTAGCATTATCCAAACTAAAGAAATACCTTACCAGAGTATTATTTGAATTAAGTTCTTTGTTTGGTTAAATGTTAAATGGACTCAAAAAGGGAAAAAAAAACCTGAGAAATGTTTGTTATCTTTGTCTTGAATGTAGTACTTTCCTTCAACTGGTGAAAAATTGGGGGCACACAAGTTGACTTTTGCAGCAGGCTGCACGTAGGCATTTTTTCTAGGTATAATATGCTAAATTGCTAATCAGGGGAAGCGCTGGAGAAAATGATAATTCATAGTTCATTATTAAATGCTGGGATCCTTACCTCTGTGGATCTGTTTTGCTGGGATACCTCGGCGAAAATGATAATGTGATGCCCTCTCTTCCTGATACATCTGTTTTGCTGTTATCACTTTAGTGCTACAATGGCTATCTATGACGTAGTGCAGCTTGTGAGGGCTGATGTTTCAACAGTTGCAGCAGGGATCTCAGCATCAACAGCTTCCGTAATTCTTGGTGGTGGCAAAAAAGGCAAGCAATTTGCAATGTCAAATACACAGATAATGGTTCATCAACCTGTGGGAGGGGCTGGTGGCCAAGCAATAGATGTGGAAATTCAAGCACGAGAAATAACAAGAATAATGTAAGTAGGCTCATCTCAGGTTTCGCTGGTCGCACAGTGGAACAAGTTCAAAGAGATATAGATCGAGATCGTTACATGTCTCCAATTGAAGCCGTTGAATATGGGATTATAGATGGAGTTATTGACAGAGATAGTATAATTCCTTTGGCTTCAGTGCCAAAGAAGGTGAAAGCCACCCTAAATTATGAAGATATGCGTAAAGATCCAATGAAATTCTTGACCCCAGATGTTCCCTGATGATGAGATATACTAACTCCCTCTTTCTGTTGGAGGTATTGTATTCCTAACGGTGTTCGTTTAATAGTTTAGCTGCATAAAACTTGCTCATTTTTTTACTGGAAAACAGATTTGTAGCTCTCGATATAATTGTGTGTTTTGTCTTGTGAAAGAATATGGCCATTTCGATGTTTCCTGATAAAACTCCCATTACTTGGCTCAGTCTTAATGAATTCTTGAGTCTTGCGAACTCTGTCAATGCGTCTCTAGTGTGTCACTAGAAATGGGAAAAAGAATCAAAGCATGGTCAATTCCTTAAACCTTCGACGCTATTATTGTGGCCTAAAAGAGGAAGCTATCTACAGGTCTAATATGTGATTTTTATGTGAAGTTTACAACTCCAAATCAGTTGATTGTGGAGAATAGAAAAAAGTCGTCGCTATTGGTCATTGCCACACATCTTGCATTCTTCAACAGTCTGGTGTTAACAAACCCAGTTTTTATAGTGTGGTGGAAGAGAGTGCATTGTCCACGGGCCACTCATCGAAGCTTGTCCCAGTCGTGGACCAACGAGAAGGTTATAGGCTAGTAACCAGAAATCGATACACAAATCCAAAACACTTCCCTTGGTAATTTAATTATTATCTATCATATAAGTAACTTTTCTTGTTTAAAATAAGTTTGATGTGGGCTCATTAAATAAAAGGTTAAAGATAGGAGAGGGGGTAAACCAGCACAGAGTTTCTTAAATAAGCTTTTGTTTCCGTCTAGAAGATCTTCTCTTTGTATTCCCGCCTAACGATTGAAAATCTAAATATGCCAGTTTTCATTTATTCTCATCTTGTTCCGTGTTAACCAGCTAAGAATCAGAGTTACTTTTTGGTTAAACCACCCGGTATCCGGCACCACATGGGCAACCGACTAGTCCGAATTCGAGCCGGGTAGGACCCTTTCGGGCGGCAAAGCTCTCCCTCGCGAGTATTTAAAGCGACTCTATTCCCAAGACTCGAACTCAAGACCTTGGTTAAGGATAGAAGAGCCCCTTGCCTTTCCACCACAGCCTTCGTGAGTAAGAATCAGAGTTACTACCATGCCCTATTAGTATCTCCTTGCATCCTCAAACTAATGACTCATATTAACACTATTCATGTATTCCTTTTAGTGATTTTTTATTCTTTTGTTATTCAAAATTTTACTAACTTTACTTTTCTTTGAATTGGAGAAACGAGTTACGGCTTTTTTCAAAAAAATTAATTCCTATATTTTCTTTTGGCGGTTGTTACCATGATTTCCTTGATTGATTAATGAAAACCAGATAGTTTAGTTAGTATTCAACGAAATTTAGGCCAAATTGCAATTTAAATGTAACATTTTCATCACAATGCAACTTTTAACGATACGAAGCATTTGATTGAGGTTTTGAAAATGTTCACAGTAGATGAAAATTCTAAATTGTATTAAACTTCTGTCAGTTAAATTTTTTTGTATCTTTTATATGCCGCATGGTATAGTAAGCCCTACTTATCTTTTAAAAATTTTAAATTACTTATATTTATTAATTATAACAACTAATTTGTGATCCCTAAATTCCTTAATCTATTAACTTTATCTTAATTTGTCAAAACCCTAAATATCAAATCCCTAAAATTCCTAACATGATGTTTGGTTCACCTGCTTAAATAGATAAGAAGTGAAATGATTATTCTTAGGAATAGAATAGATGAGGAACGGAATAAAATGAGTATTATTTAATCTAGTTTATTCTTAAGAATTTCTAATAATGATGTAATGTTAATGTTTGGTTTGAAAACATAAATTTAGAATGACAAAGGAATAACTAACAAAAATATTGAAATATCCATTATAGTCCACTAATTACATTATTATTATTATTATTAGAAGAAGAAGACGAAGAAGAAGAAGACACCTTACATATTGCATTCTTCAAAGGCGTCATAGTGGTTCATTCTTTTTCTAGTCAACGTAGATATTTTTAGAAAATTATCAAATGTCAACATTCATTATATATAGTCTCAATTACATTATAAAATAACATTGGAAAGATATTGAAAATAAACTTAACCTAGGGCTTTAAATGACAAAAAAGTTATTTAGTTGAACAAAAAATAAGTTTAAACCCTATTTTAAATAACTATATAAAATATTTAAACTTCAGCATTATCTTCAATGTGTGGCAAGAAACCTTCTCACCCACCCAAGTTTTCGAGAAGGCATAAGACTAAAAAATACAAGCATTTGTGCAGGATGATTATGAATTTTGCTTAAAGCAATATCCCTTTCTTCATCTGTTTTTTTTTTTGTTGGGATTACCCTTTCTTCATCTGTTAGTCCCTCTATCTCACTTAATGCACCATCTAACTCTTCAACTCTTTGTTGAATAATCATTTCAGTCCCAACACTCTTATACAATTCTTTTCCCACCTCTTTTATGTTATCATCCAACAACCTGTCAACAATAATAATTGAATCTGTATGGCTTGGTTATCCCGTATCATTATTCTTTTTTCTCCTCTTTGTTGAAATATTTTTAGCTTGTCTTTCAATAGTTGATGTTCGAGGTTGGATAAAGGATTCATCCATGTTGTGCAAACCATGTTCAACTTTATATTCATCTTCGTTAACTTCATTTATCCCACCTAGACCTTCTTGCCTTTCCATTTTTTTCAAGAATATCTATAACAGTTTGTGCGTCATTTCTAGTTGCACGATGTTCTTCATAGATCCTAATCAACTCATTATAGAAAGGAAACTCTTCCTTCGAAATTAAGCATCATCTTTGTGACTCTAACAAGATGAAAAAAACAACATTAATACTTTATATAAATGACAAGAAAGTAGTTAAAGAAAATACTTAAAATGAGTTAAAAGTTCAATACTTACACTTAAGTAAGACTCTCATAAATGATCTTCAGCAGTGACGATCTTCCTTTTGCTATCTCATCCAAATCCACTAGTATCTTTTCTTTCCATATCATTTACAATGCTCTACTCTTTCTTTAAAGTCTTAACCTTAGACTCTATTTGAGGTCTGGCTTTTAAGTTTGAATTAGGAAGTTTTGTTGCTACCAATCTTTCTAATTCATTTAGATAGCCAACTTTAAATCCACTGTCAGCATTGTATATTCCCACATTATGCAAATCAACCATGCAGGAAACTAGCACAACATCCTCTTTATAGTTTCACTCTCTTTTTGTTCCTTTTGAACTTTGAAAATTATTAGTTGATGGGGAACTCCTTGACATACTTATCTAGCAAATTAAAGCAGTATTGACAAATAAAAGAATAATCATCATAATAAAGGAAAAATAAAAACATTTATAAAATTTTTCATTTTCTTAATATTAAGCATCAACAACTTATGAGAACAACATAGTCTATAATAATAATGAACAATATAAACAACAAAGGGTACAATAACTTGCAAAAACAATAATATAAAATCCCTTAACACTCAAACATAATATAGCACCTAAAAAAAGTCTATTTTCATTTTGCCTAGATGTTCACCATTCATTGAACATTTCGCATGCTAATTCAATTCTCTAATGTGTCCAAGCATTAGTTGGGTCAATTGTATTTATAGAATCCTCCTCAACAACTGGATTTGTGTGAAAATAATCCCCTAAATCATTCTTTATAGGATCAAAACTCATCTCCTGCCTCATAAAATTATGAAGTAAACAACAAGCTATAATAATTCGACTATGTGTCTTTATTGGATAAAATGACAGACTCCTAAAAATAGTCAACTTAATTTTTAGCAACCAAAAAACACCTCTCAATTGCATTGCGTTCAGCTGCATGTTTTATATCAAAAAATTCCTTTGAAATTCTTGGTTGGTAAACTTGACGCCATTAGTTCAAATGGTACCTTTGACCCTTAAAAGGTGTAAGGAAGCCCTTACAATTTGTATAACCTGCATCGACTAGGTAATAGCAACCTATATAAAAAACACTATATAAGTTATTTAATTTACATTATCTCATATACAAAATTTCAAACAACCTTCCTATATCATATAAGAAAGCTTACCTTGAGGCACTTTAAGTCCATGCCTCCTATTAATTGCATCACGAAGAACTTGACCATCAGCTACTAACCCTTCCCAATTAGGAAGAACATAAACAAATTATATGTCAGATGTGTACACACCTAACGTATTTGTTGCAATGTCGCCCTTACAAGTTCGAAATCTAGGCTTATCTTTAATTGGCATATTAACCCTGATATATGTCCTATCTAGAGCACCTAACTGATTCTACAATTCAAATGAAATAAACAATAATGAGGAACCTTATTCACATGCACTATATTTTCTTATAAAAGTAATAGGGTGATTATCTACCTTAAACCACTTCCACCAACAATCTGAAGAGTTTATTGATATGGGCTCAGGTTTTCTAAATAAAAGATCTTGCAAATGCATCACATATTTAAAATATTATGAAAACACTGACTAATTGTCTTACTTGACCTTCTAAAAATTTTCCTATTAACTCAAATTTTAATTTAATGAGCAATAATATGTAAGAAAATTGCTACTTGTTCATTAATAAGCATTTTCCCTATACTTTCTAGCATTTCACATAGTTTAAAAAATGCTTGCCTATTTATTGTAACCATTGAAATACATGACTCATCATTGTCATGAACAATTTGCCTCACATAATCTTGATTTGCATAAAAATCATGAAAATAACATCTAGCACTTGGCCTATAACTATATAAAGATGCCTCTGATGCTAATAAACTCAATAGCCAACTAACAACATTACACATCTCCAACCATAGAGTCAAGACAGCCATAAGCCTTTTTCATCTTTCAGTATTTCTACTCAAACTTAAATGAGCCATGATTGCAAGAAATAAAATTTCTAATGTATTTACATAAATTTGTTCAAAAAGGGTATGATGTAAGAGAACAACCATGAATTAATTCAAAATAGCTGGTGACATAGAGTCAGAGAGAAGTTACTTATACTTATTGATGCTCTACTATTATGACATAGAGCTCGTAAATCTTAACTTAAAAACCAATGAAAGTTTTCTAATTACACTTAAACTAGGCTATAAAGCATAAGAAGCATATACTAGCAAATGGAATTGAGAAGGAAATGAAACATTTTCAAGGAAAATGGAAAAGAGAAGAAAAAGAATCACATGATAGAAAGAAAGGAAGAAGCAGAATAAGCATAATGACCATAGTGGCTAAAGATAAGGAAGTACATTTTTCTAGGCCTAGAAATGACCTTGGTTATGTCATTTCATTAATAAGTAATAAACTACCAAAGCATTCAATTTATCCTATAAGTACAATGCAAAGATGATCATTTTCCAATAAAGAGACGCACCCTAAAAATACTTAGCGAATTATATATAGATTTTTCAAACATATTAGCTGCACTTTGTAAGGTTAAAAGTCCATAAAAAACACCTATATAATTCCTAGCATAGGTACAAACTAGAATCCAGCAACCCACAAGATTAGATGCATCATCGCCCTACCCAATTTTGACATATAAAAGTGAATGCTCAAAAAGATGCCACACACAATTTAGCACATAATAAAATAGAAATTGAAGAATTCAACGTGCAATTAAAGTCACTTCTTACCTGCAAATTCAATCCTTAAACATCTACAAATTCACCTAAAAAAAGTGAATTACTTAAACAATTTCCTCAACACCTGCCACTGTTAAAGACAAAGATAAGATTTAAAGTAACAAAAACCCAAATGAACAAATGATGGCAATAAGTATAGTTAATCCAAGGGACGAGACTGCCATAGTCATGCACCCAAAACCAAAAAGACAGACTTTGCTGTACACTGACATAGATAGAGACATAAACTTAGCCAGTACAAAAGTATAGACCATGTTCAAACAGACAAGAGTTGAAGGAAGGGAACATTGACAACAACAACATCCACCATTGAAGAGGTTAGCTTGTAAAGAATATGAGAAATAAGGAATAGCCAAAACCCAAATTTTCAGAAAAATTCTTCAAAGTTTATTCATTTCACACTTTCTCGTTCAACAACTAGGGGTAATCTAAGGATAAGAAACAAAACCCAAATTTGATCAAAGAAAAAAATGGTTATAATTAATAGCACAACAGAATTTAGTCAACTCATGGAAGCTTACAAATCCCACCTAAAAAAGATAACAGACAAAAGGAATAGCTAAAAAAGACAATACCAATCAAAAAATAAGAAAAGTCAACGATAGCTCCAAAAGTAGTTAGATCCCTGTCTAGAATAGAAAGGTAAGATTTGAATATGAGATTCAACATTATTAATGATAAACCTTAAAGCAAAATAGATATATAAAAATAAAAATATATATAATAAAATGGTTAAAAAATAAAAAAGAATAAATAAAAACATAAATATATATAATGCTAATAATCATAATAACACGAATAATCATAAACATAATAATAAGAAGAAGAAAATTAATCATAAAGCTTATAGGGATAACAGCCCCCTGACCAAGTTTTTAGTGAATAAAAAGTGCTATTCAAGTATGTTTAGAGCCAAACTACCTAAAGATCCCACTCAATCCAAGTCATGAGACTCTAACAAAGGCTTCAAAGTACGCTTTTCATTACTTAAATATAGCAGCTACTTCCAAGGATGCCGTAAAAATTATTCAAATTCATGTTATTAATAGTATGTCAATATTTTAGCAACTTTACTGAAAGTTTTACTAGTTAAACATCCTACTTAACCTAATATTAATGTAGTTATTTTATATATTATCATCTTTTCCTAGCCCACAAGCTATATGTCAATAAACAACCAAATGACCAGCATAATTTTCAAACTCAATATTTTGTCTAACATTATAATAATAAGTATACCACAGAACATCAACTTGTGAATGATTGCAAAGAACATGAAATGAGGTGGGCATGAGTTTAACCAAGAAATTAACTTGATGTTAGTTCATTATGAAATGGTAAAAGCACAAAAGTTTTCAGCTTTCGCTTTGATAATGCCCAATTCTACAAAGTAGCATGTTAACTTTGAATTACACATTAGTTAAATTTTGGGTCATTGAGTCTAAGGATTTTGACACCATAACAGAAAAAATGGGATAAGATATTTTAGGTTGAGATGGTTAGCATCACAAATAATGGTTGTTGAATAGATTTTTCAATTTCCACTCTATAGGAAAAAAAGGGACCATAGCCTCATGGATGAGAAATTAAAACCAGCAACTACTTCTCAACTCCAGTGCTTCAAATATCCACTTTCTCAATTGGAAAAAAAGAACTTGGTATGCCCACTTTCTCCTTCCTAGAGGCTTTCCATTTAAACCAACTTGTAAATTGCCCCCAGAATCAAGCATTTCAAAGGAAAAACAATTGCAAAGGAACTAAATCAAGTTTTGAAAAAAAGAAAAGAAATTTCATATAGATGAGGGAGAGGTTCGGAGTGAAGAGAAAAACCCAAAAAAGAAAAGAAGAAGCATTAAACTACCAATGAGATTCAAGAACACAAATAGGACAAAAATGGTGAAACCAGAAGAGATCACAAAGTTAAAAGAAATTGATCTATCTCATGCACCAAATAAGGAAACAACTATTTCCTCTATATATAAGAAACTAAATAAGAAGATGATGACAAAGAAGAAGAAGACACCAAACAGAAGTGGCGACAATTGAAGAGAGGTACATAACTTATTGGGAAAGAAAAATTTTAACTTACCCAGAAGAGAGGCACAGATGATCAAAGGTTGGGTTGGCTTGAAGAGAGAGTGAAAATGAATTTTCTAAAGAAGAGAATCGCTTAAAGCTTGGAGATGGACGAGCCTTTCTTTCGCGGTAGAGAAAGATATTTTTGTCCTGAACAAATGATATTTATTCTGGACATGCTCAAAATACATAAAGAGGGGGGGGGGGGTTAATTTAGATATTCCCCAAAGTTAATGAATAACTAAACCTGGGATTAGTTATTTTGTGTGTTTTTTCTAACCAAACAATGGAATAAATAGTTATCAAGAATACATTAGTAATAGAATAGTTATTCTAGTCAACCAAACAGGCTATAAAATGTTATTCTTAGTTTCTTTTTACACTAAACTATAAAAGAAATCTAAATTTTAAATTTTAGGAAAACTAAAATGTTCCAACAGCCCTAGATTGGCAGTTCATATATATTATTATCAAATAGTTAGTGTATTATATGACCGCCATTACATTAGGAAACAACCCTAGAGTTGTAGTTCATATGTGTTATTATCAAATAGTTCGTGTTTTGATTCCTTATAATGTTTCTTCAAACATCATTATATTTGATCTATAATAATTCAACACATAGTGGGTTATAAACCAAAAATACCAATTTCTCTAAATAAGGAGTTGATCTATAATAATTCAATAGTGAGAAGTATAACTCTTTAATATTTAGCCTCAATCCTAAAATGGACAATAATAGGCACAACTAACCCAATCAACATCACATTAGGCATTAAGGGTAAGAGAGGTTACTTTATTTAAGTGAATATCATACGAGAGTGTAAATTGAAGATAATGTGAATTTACTTAATGGCAGTCCCATGAACATTGGTAGGGAAATGAAGGAATTGGAAGATTTTGAATACAACAAATTGAATGTCAAGGTGAGTGAGGCAAAGTTATTATAGGACTCTAACATGCTATGATATTTAATGAAGTTAAAAAGGGGGTAACCATGGTTATTGGAGAGAGATAAGGTAGGTATAGTGGGGGTGGGAACAAATTTAGAGGTTTTAAGATGTGTATGGTGAAGAAGATTCCAAGTAGATTTGGTTTGGGTAAGGAGAAGGCACCATCGGGTATAAAGGTGGCTTTAACATTAAGGAAATAATGAATAGTAACAAGATCTATAAAGGAAAATATAGTGTGAAGATCATAGATTACAAATGAAATGAAGGTTGGTGAACAAAAAGGCAAGTTTCAAATTTAAAAGAAGTAAAACCTACTTCAAGAACTTTCTGACTTGGGGAAAAAGAGAGCTTGTTTGAGACTATAAAAAGTTAGTTGAAGATGAAAAACATGGTGTGGGTAATAAAAGCCGGGAAAATTAAGAGATTAAAACATAAAAATTAGTTATTGAAGGGCACCATAAAGAAAGACAATATTGACATCAATTTAATGTGCATACTAATTATTTGGGAGAGCAAGAGTAAGAATGACATATAGTGTTGAGTTTAACAACAGTACTGAATGCAATAGTATAGTTAATGCCACGAGCTTAATGATATCCTTTTGCAATAACGTAGAGCTTATAATAACCAAGAGAATCATCAGGTTTACATTTTATTTCAAAAAACTCATTTACAACTAATAATGATGGAACTTGGAAGTGGAGGAAAAAAGGTTTAGGTTTTGTCAGAATGAAGAGAAATAGTGCAATTGAGGGATAAAGGGGCAGTTGAAGGTGAAAGTTAGGCTGAGAGAAACATTTCACTAATTGATCTTGCTTTTCCTAATTTGAAAGCTCAATGAAGTTGGTTCCTATTTTAGTGGTGGGATGGTGCCATCTTCAGACTCAAAAAGGTCACAAGTAAGTATAATTGACTCAATTTGGTGTTTTCATATGAGATAGTTTAAATGATTTGTAGTGATATTCATAAAATGGGTAATGTATGTAATGAGGATAAGTGTAGTTGAAGATGATACAATTGTCATTGTTGTTGTAGTGGCTTAGTGTAATTTATTTTAGTAATTACTAGTGTGGAATGGAGGTTAGGTGTGTTTAAGCTTGTAGCCTAGGTCAGAAAAAAAGAAAGTAGGGCTACTATGAGCTCTAATACCATAAAAAAGCTTTTGAATAAGAAAAGTTGTGTTGTATTCATTATTTGATTTACACAAGGTAAGATGCCTTTATGTATATGAATCAATTGAGAGAAAGTAGCAAGAGATAAAAACAAAGTAACTTATCAAATTTACAAGATAGACTTAACATAATCCACAAAATAAGGATACTTAATCTAATCTACAAGATAAAGATACCTAATGTATCTACAAGATAAGGATAAAGATTAATACTTAGATACTATCTAGAAGATAAGGGTAGAGACTATTACCTAGCCGCTATCTTATCATTAATGAAAAAACTCAAGCTGGATAGCTATCTTTACTAATCCTCAAGTTTTATAAGTAATATTCTTATCATAATAATGGCATATACAATATTATTTTACATAGTTGATAAACTTGCAAAATGTCATATTTTCCTCCTTTAATATTTAATGATTAACATTAATTTAAGCTTAAATATACTCATTATTCTTATATCTTGATCTAGTATGCAAATTAAGGTGTTAAGGGCAAAATAAAGATAATTTGATAAATTTAGATAAGTTTGACATTGTTTTTTACATTTAACATTTCTAATATGAGTTTTGATTGAGATCATTTATGTTTCTACTGAAAGCTTATAAAAAGTTATTAAACTTTCATGTTTTTTTATAGATAATGATTGAAAAAGGTCTCAAACACAAACATATTATGGTTATAGCCAGTGTTCTTCTTTAGATAGAGGAAGTTAACAAGAAAGTTGAACACGACCTTATATAGGTGTGTGCTAGCTTGTATTACTTTTTGGAAAAACAATTTGAATTTTAAGTTTGAACATAGCTTAAAATACAGGAATATTCTAACCCGTGTTCTTGTGACAGATGGATAATGTCCAATTAAGAAGCCCAAAAATATTACTTTTATAGTTAGTTTTTAAATTAGGTTTTACAAAGTTTTAGGATAGATTACCTGCTTTCTTCCTCTATCTTTTCTTTCCATGTCTCTATGTAACTAAATTTTTATATCTGGTCGAAGAAAATTGAAACCTTAGGGTAAATAAAATTTTGAGATTAGATTTATTTTTATTATTCACTTTATGATTTTGAGTATTGAGTGTTATTATGTGATTCTTTTTTCGGGATTATGTCAATTAATTTCAAGGAGCTCTGCTAGTTTAGTATTGTTTACAATCTATAGTTGTATTAGATAATAAATCAGTAATTATTTTATCCCTCTAATTTATGGAGCGAAAAGGGCTTGATGAATTACTACGTCATTATAAGAAGAAAACTTTGCTAAATTAAATACAACTGCTTTTATTTGTGTTATTTAATTTTGTAAGATCTTCATGACACATTGCATATAAGTCTATCTAAAACAGCCTCTCTACTAGGTTAGGGTAAGGTTGCATACTATCAGATCTCCCCAGACCTCACACCTCAGCGAGACTTCAACTGGGTGTTGATGATGATGAGTTTCTTCAATCTTTTTAATTCTTAGAATTTCTACTAGACTAAATCTAAATCTTTAACGCTCAACTTAGGTTGTTCAGTAGTTATTGTTAATTGGAACGCATGTTTTCTAATTAAATACAAATATAAAGAGAAAAAATAGCTTAATTAGTGAATATTAAAGTATAAATTGATTTATAATTGCATCAATGATCAATATAAAATTTCGATAATGAATGTAGACTTAGACCAAGGTTTGTTTTTTATTAATCTACTATACTTTTAATTTTCCTTATTTCTTAGTTATATTCTTTCAAACAGTTTCTGTTAGTGATGTTTTTGTTTTTATTTGTGTTTTTGTTTTCGTTGCGATTGGTTACCTTGTCTGCTGTTTGTTTCAGTTTCACAGCTCTTTCTGATTTTTCGATCTTTTAGCGGCATGGCTCACTATCAGTATGCTTTTAA
>JAOTBA010051815.1:0-13002 GCA_025629845.1 Erythroxylum squamatum
TTAAGACCACTTTGGCTAATTCTATCTAGATCAGTACAGATTTGCCATTGAAGTTTCTGAACACCATTCCTACACTTAGGATGGCTTATCAACCCATCAACTTCTCAAATTCACCCACTACCACATACCCTTCGGTATTACCAAGCTCCACCTCAACCAATTCAACTCAACCACAATTCAAAACTCCAACAAGCTACTCCAAAGCAACACCCAACAACAATCTCAACAATGAGGAAAATATGCACATACACAAACCTCCATCACAAAAGTCATACACATTCTCATGCATTAACCTCAAAATATCATTACAAATGCTCCAATTAACATTACCCAAATACAACATTAAACACCACTAATTCCTCATTTAATTTCATTTAATAATTTCTAATTTTCAAGAAAAGTTCAGGGTCCAACATGAAACCCGGTTCTATCCAGTTCATTTAACATCAAATTAAAACGAGGGATTTCAGAAAATATACCTGGAGGCGCAAAACAAAAAAAATACTTCATTGATGAGACGCGATAAGGCAGGATGGGAGATCGTAAGGAATTGAGAGGCGATAAGGAGGTAAAGAGGATGGTAGGGCAAAGGCTGGGGATAAAAGAGTAAAAAATAAACGTGATAAAAAACTTAGATTGGAATGAAAACTCGATACCCACCCCCTTGGTGGATTTAGTAGATTTTCAAATTTAATGGGATAAATCCATTCCCCTGGAATTGAGAACCCCAAAGCAAACACTATTTTTTACAATTATTCCATTCCTTCGTTCCCAAACCCTCAAACCAAACGCCCCTTTAATCTAAAGATCAAAAGGATGCTGCAAAGGTTGCATAAGGAAACCATGACAATGCCAAAAATACAACAAGGAATTGAACTTTAGGAAGTCATGGCCAATCCGAGAACTCTAAAAGAGTTGGCTTCGCTACACTTGACTCAAAGGCCTTTATTCACATTACAACAAGGTAAGCCATTGGCTAATTTTTTTGTGACAATTTAAAAATCGTAGCTAAAAGTAAACTTTTAGCCCTTTGGCAATAATTTCAAAAATTGTCACTAAATGACAATCCTTTAATGATGATTCAATAACATCGTTGCTAAATGATAAGCTTTTACAGACACTTTTTTGAAATCATCACAAATGGATTATCCTTTGGAGATGGTTTACTAATATCGCTACCAAAGGCTTAATATTTGTCACAATGGAGGTCAAATATTTGAACATCAAGGAATTAATACAAAAAGGTGACATTAAGGTGGAGCATCTAAGGATTAAGGATATGCTTGATGATCCTTTAACTAATGGACTTCACCACTTGTTTTTAAGAGACATGTGTACAGTATGGGTGTACTAAAGTCTTTAGACTTTGTTAGTTAGGGATCACTGTGTTTGCTCACTATACATTTATGTATGTTTTTCATGTATTATGATGGTATGTTTTGTCAATACATATGATCATCATTTTTCTCTCAATCATATATACTATCATAAATTGTTATAATACAGGTGAAAGTCTTAGGATATGTATCAATCTTAAGCATTTTGAAGGTCATTGGGCAGGTATATTGACCTTGAGCCTATATTATCAGGGCATATATAAATATACATATAAATCCATGGGTTTTGATATGACATAAGGGGATATAAGTGTTTAATCCCATAAAGGTTTTCTCTAATGTGGTTTAGCATTCAGTGAGAGAAAACAAACTTCTTTAGTGCAGTTTAATATAAAGTTCAGAGAAATTGAGACCTACAAACTGAAGGATGATACTTTTCAAGTTATACAAGTATCATCCTAGTTTATCACACTCCATTTTCTCATTCATGTTAGTAAGGTATTAGATATGGATGATTGCATTAGATCTGTTCCATATATGATAAATGCATTCGATTTTTTCCAGTATTGAAAACCTTATGGGAGAGAATGAGGGACTTTTATTATCTTTGGATCAAATGTTTTTTTGTCAACCTATACATTGATTTGTCTTAACTGCTTTTAATGGCTTTATTATTTTTACAACTAATGTAATTAATTATTGTCCAAGGGGGAGAATGAAAGTAATTTTCCTAAGTTGGACAACAATTAATTATGATTTTATGATTTTAATAATCTTACAGTTAAGCAAATCAAATTTGATCCAGTTAAAGATAATAAAATAGCCCAATAAAGGATTTGGTTTAATGGGTTGATGTCCGGCGAAGAAAATGGAGTTTAATTAGTATGAGTCAGACTTGCATTGGGCCTATAATGGGGAGGCCTAATACGGTTACTATACATAGTAACTAAGATCTTCTATTTTTTGTTTAAGTAAATCATAAACGTTAGGATTCTCTAACTCGTTAAGAGGTTCACGTGTTAAAAAAGACACAAAAAGATGTCAATGGCAACTAGTTGATCAACTTTTGTAAAGGTCATCAAGAAAGTTCGAAGGTTTTGGGATCAAAAAACTCGTTCAAAGTTATGACAAAAAACAGGTATTTTTTGCATTTTTCTTTATTTATTCACTTTCATCTTTGATCCTAAGCACGCAACTAAGGCTACGAATTACAATTGCTTAAGTAACAAAATAACTCTCTTATTTAATTATAAATTCACTAAGTTTAACTTGATCATTTTGTGATTGAACATCATATTGAAAAAAATCAAATTTAATATAATTGGAAATAATTCTAAGTCTAAAAATAAATTTAGCTACACCAATGTCACATCATTTCAATAATTTATGCAACTATAAACTTAAAAAAAATTAATATTACATAGAGTGATATATGGTAAGTAATACAATATAATGATATATGGTAAGTAATATAAGATTTTAATTAGAACTTTAACAATTCTTACAGAAAAAAAAAATAAAGAGAAAAATAATGAATTTCGCGCATATTCCATCGAAGAGAAAAGGATATAATTATTTTTCTAGATTCCATGTGATATGAGACTCAATAGATAAGGTAAGGAGTTCCCTATGTCTAGATTCCCAAGAAGGCTCCTTACACATTTGAAGGCCTTAATTTAAATTGAAAAAGATCTTCCCTAGTAGTTGGTTTATTGATAGCCTTTTCCAATAACTTCTTGGCTTTAACTAATATAGTAGAAGATTCATTGAATGATTTCCCAAATGTAGTATGGAACATTGAATTAGATGAACTGCATGTACCATGCGTTTTACCTAAGGAACAAACAGTTTAGAATAATCAGCTTAATCTCTTCATAATCCTTTAAAAAATTAAATCCTAAAAAAATGTATAAGGAACCCAAAATCGAACACATGCATACTCGATTGAATGACTCCATTATCGTCATAACAAACAGGCATAGTTTTCACAATCAATGACTGTTTCAAAACTACCAATTTTCCTGATCCTGTACGGACCATCGAGACATCGCCATTGCCTTCATTTTCGTCTACGTTCTCTTCAAGATTTGAGCCAGCTTTACCCAACATATAGTATATACAATCACACCTTCATCTAATAGCTTTATAATAAAAAATGAGATACAAATAATAAAAAAGAGAGTTAATTAGAATGATACTAAAAACCTTGAAGAAGAAAGATCAACCATTGAAGGTAAGCGATGATTACACTTTGGTTAGCAAATTTGTTGTGCACCGATTTGTTCTTCAGCAAGGAGAATTTTGCTAGATACCTCCTATTGGAGCTCAATTTCACAATAAAAAACTATCTGCCACGTTGACATGTCGCGATGAATTTATGTTAATGATTTTATTCTGAAAAGGTAATAAAAACAAAAAACAGATCATAGATATAATCAATATAGAAGTAGAGTGTAAAACTAAAAAAGAAAACAAAAAATTATATGAAGTTATATGCAATTAACAAAATATTTACAGAAGAAGCAAAGATCAACGGAACTTAATATTTTAACTAATAAAAAATCCCTGCATAAGCACATTCTAAGTTTGCCACTCAGCATTAAAGATTAATAAAACCTTGAGCACATGTCATGGATTAATAAGTGACATGACATCTTTAAGAATAAAAGACTTCTTATTTGAATGTTCTTTTCACATCGGGCACGCTTCTAAAATTATTAATTGACATCAATAAGTTAGTATAACTAGCTGATGGTGAGTTTATAATATACTCACATAAGAAAAGAAAGTTTCACACATAATCAGTACTTTTATACATTGTCTGCTCCAAACATAAGTCATAATCTACATAAATACATTACCAAATTATACAACATATACCATATAATTGTTTTAAGTCTTCTGTCATCAAATTTAATACAAAGATGATTATCAATCAAGGTAGTTCACTACTTATCTTTGTAGTTCTCATCAATCCATGTAATAATTTTGAACATAGGTATAAATATAATGCATTATTTTTTACCAAAAGCATTAATAAAAGAGAAGATCTTAAACCTGAACTTATAACAATCAATAGAAACATTGTAAATAAGAAGAAACACTGAGGAAATGACTTTAGAGTCTTAGGTAATCATTCACGCACATAAATATCCCAATTCCACATAAATTTCTTCCAAAATTCTAGCAATGTTAATTTTATGATATATTAACTAAGACAACTTGATGAAAACTGAATGAAAAATTTAAAAAACACTAATTAATCTCATACATGATTCCTTTCATTAGCAGCATATCCACATACCCTCTAGCGACATAATCATTACGAAATTTCTTAACTGTGATTCTCAAGAAATTTGAAAAAGAAGAAAAACAACGATTTCACCGTTTTAAATTTGAAAAGAAAAAAAAGAAGAAATTTGAAAAAAAAACATAGTATACGAATGTTAATTGTGGGGTTCTAAAAGATATAGTCTCCCCCTTCATTTCACTGGCTTGAAAAAGTAATGAAAATCTCCCCCACTTGTAGAGATAAGCAAGGTTTGCACTCACTTAGATAAAGTTAAACACACTATGTATAGGTATTATGGACATGAATTACTTAGAAAAAGAAAACCCTTGTGTGGAGATGAAGACAAAGACACACACCAGCAACAAAGACGAAGACGAAGACGAAGACATATACTGGAGACGAAGACAGACATCGGAGATGAAGATGAAGTTGGGAACTTAGACACTGAACTAAAAGAGATTTAATTGCAGCTATGAAGAGGAAGACAGGGCAAAAATGACTATTTATATACTGTCTTTAGGTTATTAGGTTTTCAATTTCATAAAACGAAATGGTTTTGGTTCACGTTTGGTGATGGACAAAAAAACGTCACAAAAAGGTCAAACTTTTGTGATGATTTTAAAAAACTGTTGTCAAAAGAGGAAACACTTATGCGACTATTTGAATATAGAGAATTATGATTAAATAAAATAATATGATAACTAAGATATGAGAAAAATTATCTATTCTCTATACATTCATATATCATTATATTAATTACAATTATTATTTATACATTGATATATCATTATATTAATTACCATATATAATATAATTAAAACATAATTGCAATATAGTAAAAAATAGAAATCAATATTAAATATTACTATCATATTCATAAAAGTCAAATTTATTATTATTGACAATGATTCTAAGTTTAAAAATAAAATTTAGCTATCAATTTCATTTTAAAAATTATAAAAATATAAACACAAAATTAATTAATACTACATAGATTTATACTTTTTATTTTTCCATTTAAAATATATGATTTGACGTTTTTATGAGGTGTCACAAAACTCTATTTATTATATATAAATTCTAGTCTATTTTATAGAATTTCTATATTACAAAAAAAAATTAAATATATAAATAAATATATGATAAGAAAGTCTTAGACTTTAGCGACACTTTAGCAAAAACGTCGTCAAATGGTTAGCCTACTGGTACACATTTGGGAAATCGTCAAAAAATGGTTAGCCATTTGCGATGCTTTTGGGAAATCGTTCCGTTGTAAAAGGCTAATCATTTTGTGACGATTTTTTTCCTAAATTATCGCAATAGGAAAACCGTTAAGAACGAATTATGTAAGCATCGCAAAATGTTGTTACACATATCATTTATGGCAATTTTCATAAATCATCACCAATGGTCAACCAATTTATGATGTTTATCTAGAGTTGTTGCCAATAATCAAACCATTGGCGACATTTTCCTAAAATCATCGCCAATTGTTCCCATAGTTCTTCAAAATGTAATGAAAATGATGTCGTTTGTTCCACTACAAATGATATCATTTTCATCTTATCTAAAACCTAATGACGAATCTTCTTCTTCCGCGACCAAAATCTTCTTCTTCCTCTGCCAATCGCATTCCAGAAGGTAGCTTCACACATCATCCATCTTCGTACATCCTTGTCTTTCATCTTCGGCTATCTGTCCATCTAGATAATTTGTTCTTCTCACTTTTCCTTTCCTTCTCTCTGAGCTAGTTTCTTTCATTTTCAACAAACTCCAAAAGCTAAGGATGAGAATAAGAGTTTAAAAAGAAGAACAAGTTAGAATATTGTCTATTTTTGACTGCTTACTCATTTTGGCACACTTTTTTCCAATATTATGGTTAATTTAAAGCTTGTGAGTAGTGTTTTCCTTCATTTGATAGTTGGTTTATTTGAATTATGTGGCAAACCCTTCTAGCGACATGTATAGGCCAACTCTTCTTAACCTTTAAGACTTCACTTTCTCAGTTAGTCTTATTCATTTAATGCAAAACAACTTAAGAAAATGGAAACATAAAATGGAAGTCAAATAGAGCAAGCTCATGGTTACTAGAGGAACTAAGAGGAAAACTTGAAGGTTTTAGTTGTAATTTCAATAATTAAGTGTAAGCATACAATATTATACTATCTAATGTTGTGCTACAATTTGTAATTTATGTTATTTTCTACGACTGAATATTTGGTATGAT
The DNA here is from genome assembly GCA_025629845.1 of Erythroxylum squamatum. Taxonomy (NCBI): domain Eukaryota; kingdom Viridiplantae; phylum Streptophyta; class Magnoliopsida; order Malpighiales; family Erythroxylaceae; genus Erythroxylum; species Erythroxylum squamatum. The sequence goes on from JAOTBA010051815.1 coordinate 6,857, forward strand.
CTTGGAATTGTATTTAATTCAAGTTGTTTTAATGTTTAATTTTTGAAGAAGAGTTTGAATTGTAATTACGATCTCTAGACTGTTTACTAGGAATGTTGTGAAATATATGTACCTAGAATGATATAAGTAAGGATCTAACTCCTTGGTTATTTTGAGTTGTCTGGTAGATCGGTTATGGAAAGGTACTTGTCTCCCTCAGTTTGGTGTCTAGAGTGTGCATGGAGCAATATATTCATTCAATTTGAAACAAAGGATTTTTTTATTAATACAAAAGATTTAATACAATACATTCTAAGATAAGTTCTTAACTTTTGCATACCACCTTTACAAAAAATACAATGTATTCTAAGATAGTTTCCTAACGTTTTTAGACCATCTTTACAAATATTCTACTTTAAAATTATAGAATCGTCATTGATCTAGTAAACATTAGTGGCTTTACATATATATTTGCATGTATAATTCTTTTCACGTACCAATCATATACATCTATATATACTCGTACTTGCAAATAATGTAAGATGTCTTTAAATTTTGAATTCACAAGTCTCTAAGTGAAAATTTGAATTTCAAAGTCATTAGAATGTTGGAACAAATTTATAGGGAAGTGAGATATTTGTGTGCATGAATGATTATCCAACATCTCCAAAGTCATTTGCTCAGCGTTTCTTCTTATTTACAATGTTTATATTGTTTTTATAAGTTCAAATGTCATTTTCACCATTTGTTGGTGCAAGCCATAACGGTTTATCTATTTTGCTTTCTTGTGCACTATTAGTATACGAAAGGATTGACAACTTTTCTTTGTTATTCTACACATGGTTTAGTTGTATGAAAGGGATTTCTGTAACATCCAATATCACCCGCTTACAAATATTGTCCGCTTTGAGTCTTGGCCCAGCCAAGCCCTCACGGTTTTGCTTTTCCCGAGGCCTTCCCAAGAGGTCACCCATCCTAGAACTACATTCACCTAAACACATTTAACCTGGGAGTTCCGATGGGATCCGGTGCACTAAGCCATGGAAAACGCGTCTGTAAGGGAGAGGTATCCATACCCTTGTAAGGCGTACTTCGTTCCCCTCTCCAACTGATGTGGGATCTCACACTCTCCACCCCCCCTTTAGGGCCCAGCCCTCTTTGGGGTCTAGCCTAGCTGGCACAACGGTTCGGGTATCGGCTCTGATACCACTTGTAGCATCCCAGATCACCCGCTTACAGATATTGTCCGCTTTGGGCCTTGGCCCAGCCAAGCTCTCACGGTTTTGCTTTTCTCGAGGCCTTCCCAGGAGGTCACCCATCCTAGAACTACTCTCACCTAAGCATATTTAACCTGGGAGTTCCGATGGGATCTGGTGCACTAGGCCATGGAAAACGCGTCTGTAAGGAAGAGATATTCATACCCTTATAAGGCGTACTTCATTCCCCTCTCCAACTGATGTGGGATCTCACAATTTCACTTAGTTCTATAATAACTGATGAGTTCAAAAGTATAGGTAATGCCATTGATGTGGCACAGATATTGTTAATAGGTAAAGCGATTGATATGGCATGGATATTGTTGATGATTGACTTATGTTAATGCGTATTATTGATGGTTGACTTATGTTAATGTGTATCGCTGATGATTGGCATATGTTAATATTTATTGTTCATGATTGAGTTATGTCAATGCATATTGTCGATGATTGAGTTATATTAATGCGTATTATTGATGGTTGACTTATATCAATGCGTATTGTTGATCATTGGTTTATGTTAATGCATATTGTTGATGTTTGAGTTATGTCAATATGCGTATTGTTGATGATTGAGTTATGTTAATGCTTATTGTTGGTGATTGACTTATATTAATGTGATTAATGTTTAAGATTGAATGTAATTTGATAATGATGATTGGATGTATTGTAATATTACTAAAATTTATTTTTTATAGATATCCAATATAATGGAACCTGGTAGAAACAAAGGGAAGAAGGTGGAAGGTATGGAAATTGTAGACCAGAGGGATCTGCAAAATCAACTAGATCAATCAATTGGTGACATCAATCCAATTCCTAGCCAATAACACCATTCTACCTCAACCACCAATGAAATTAGTCATACACAATCTCATTCTTCCTCAAACAACAATGAATCAACAAGTACAGGGGGATTTGCAAATTTGTTAATCTTTAAAACCTACAAATAGACTTATTCTCGAATATATATTTACATGTTTAATGCGTATTTTCTTATCATTGTTGATTATTGTCTGGTTCTAATGTCAATATTAAAAAAAGAAGTAGAAGTATAACTAGAGGTTGTGAATTGCAACGAATGAATGTCGTAATGAATAATAAGATGTCAATAAAGATTGATAATTTGCATGGTCGTCTTATAGATAAGATCCACTTTGTAAAATTTTCAAGTGAAATAGGATTATTGAGACAAAAGAACTACCTTGTCTGAAGCATGTTAAGAACTTGAAGGAATACAACCTGCTTGAAAATGCTTTGGATAAAGTTACGGTAATTTTCTGTTTATTTAACTATATGCAATATTCTTTCACTTATCTTGAGATTAATTACACTTATTGTTCACAATTGAAATTGAATATTATCGATATCAAGAGCCCTGATGTTTCAAACTGCGTCACTCCATTGTTGAAATAAAGAACCAGGGATCATCGTTATAGGTTGCATCAATTTTATAAATATTTCCCTTCTAATGTGAAGGCATGAAGACATGTTTCGGAATGAATGTCTCAAGAAAATTGAAATAATTTGTGTGATTATTGGACCTCTCCCAAAGTTCAGGTTTGTTTTTTTTCCTTCACATTTGCTTTCTTTAATCTTGGTAGATGATTTAATAACTACCTAATCTTTTTTTCTTTATTTAGGAAAATTGTGAGAAGGCAAAGGTCAATAGAGGAAAAATGAAAACACCTCACAATCAAGGGTTCAAATCATTTGTAGTCGTTCAAAATGAATATATAAGATCCTTGTTTACAAGTTATAATTATATCAATAAACACTATATTCTTTATTGTGCCTTGTATTTTTCTTTCATAAAACAGAGTGAGAAGGAACTAAATAGACAAGAGTGTAATAGGATCACACTATACAAAGTCCAAAGTCACTCATTAAAAGAAAGGTAAAGGATGGATGTCAAAAGAAGTGGAAAATATTTATGTAAGTATAAATTTTTTTTAGTATTTAAGTTTATTTATTTATGTAGTAGTAACTAATAATATTTGAATTGAATTTTAGTTTTTTTTTAAATTTTAGAATAAGATGCAAGAATTGCTATATAAATCAATATCTTAGGGGAATGAGGTCAATGTAGAAGACATTTGCAATATTGTGTTTGGTACACGTTTTGGTTATATCAAAGGTCTTGACTTTGGCCCTAAGCCAAATGTTTCAACCTTATCAAGTAAAACATTCATTCAACAACTTCAAGAGGAAAACAAGACGCTTAAGGGTTAATTACAACATACTCGAAAAAAGTTAGCCAAGCATGATAAATACCTCAAACCAATACTTAGCTCGAATTATAATAGCAGTGAAGAGGAAAGTGAATGGTATTAATTACAACTCTTATACTTTTTTCTTTTAATTCCTATTTGTATTATAATTTAAATTTAATATTTTTTTCTTGGAGAAGATGGAAAGGCTGAGTGATTTGTATTATAATTTGTAAACTAGTCTCTGTATTTATTATTTTGTATATAAGAATTGTTAAAGTTGTAATTAAAATATTGTATATGAAAATTTTAATGATATTTTATTTTTTATATACAAGGCTTCAAATTATCAATTATTTCTGTACAATTTTTTAGTATAATAAATTAACAATAAAAATATACTGATGCATTATATACAATAACATGGATTAAAAATGTAACAAATAATTTATTCGAAAATGATATAACATTTGATTAAAACATAACTAAAAAAATTTGACTATATTAAAATGTATTTTTAGCTACGTTTCCGAAAACATAGCCAAAAGCTTTTAGTTACAATTCTGGAAATGTAGCTAATAGTTTTTAGCTACAAAAAATAAGCATAGCCATACCTATTGGGGACAATTCCTCAAAACGTCACAAATAGTTTTTGGCTATGAAAACAAAGCATAGTCAAAATAATTAGCAATGATTATTAGAAACGTTGCCTATAGTTTTCAGCTACAGGGTTTTGATCACACTTTAGGTGAAGAAACTAAATTGTTGCCAATAACTATTAGCTCTGATTTTTGTACCTTTAGCTCCAATTTTTTTCGTAGCCAAAGTTCAACTTTGTTATAGTGACATCACTTTTCCAAATTTTACTGAACAAGTTACTATTGAGTTTAAGTCTGGTTTAATTAATCTTTTTCCCAACTTTTATGGTCTTGTAGGTAAGGATGCTCACAAGCATCTCAAGGAGCTCGATATGCTTTGTTTTAGTATGAAACCTCAAGAGGTGACGAAAGAGTAGATTATGTTAAGAGCCTTCTTTTTTTTTAATTGAATCCAACCAACTCGCCCCCTACATGACCATGAAAGCTTTTAGCTACAAAAAAAAAGCATAGCTATTCCTATTAGGGACAATTCCTCAAAATGTCACAAATAGTTTTTGGCTACGAAAATAAAACATAGTCAACAGCTATTAGCGATGATATTAGAAACGTCACCTATGGTTTTCAACTACGATGTTTTGTCGACACTTTAGGTGAAGAAACTAAATTGTTGCCAATAACTATTAGCGACGATTTTTGTACCTTTAGCTAAAAAAAATTTCGTAGCCAAAGGTCAACTTTGTTACAGTGACATCACTTTTCCAAATTTTGCTGAACAAGTTACTATTAAGTTTAAGTCTGGTTTAATCAATCTTTTGTTGAACTTTCATGGTCTTGTAAGTGAGGATGCTCACAAGCATTTCAAGGAGCTTGATATGATTTATCTTTGTATGAAACCTCAAGGGCTGATAAAAGAATAGATTATGTTAAGAGTCCTTTTTTTTAATTGAATCCAACCGTATTCACTACAAAAGCTAAATCCATACTCTCTATGGATACAATCATTTCTCACCACTACTACAAATTTAATTGTGCAAAGTTAGGTTTTATTTTTTAGTGTGTTCGACGCACATCACTCGCACCTTCTGATTCTAAATATCTTCCAAGTAACTTTTTGAAAATTAGTAAGAAACCATCATTAAGAAAGAGTAAAAGAATATAAAAACATTTTTTAGGAATTGTAAAAGAATATATAAACATTGGTAAATTGTGAAAACTGAAAAGTGAAAATTCCATTTATTTACATGTTAATTGATGTTATTTAGGTTTTAACCCTGTTATTGTTTAATCATATTTTGCTTAACAGATTCATATTTAGAGATCATGAAATCTAAAATGCTTTGGAATTGATTGGGTGAGATGGGAATGATAATGAAAAGAAAACACAATTTATCATAAATTTGATATAAAATAGGTGATAAATGACAATTTATAAACTATAACTTCATAATAAATTAGTGATATCTTCACTTAATATGTCTATACCACTACTGAATACAGACAATAAATTGAAACTATTAAAATTATATTCGACTTCCTTACACAAAATACCACAACATGTTCCAGTTAGTATAATAATCTTAAACTTTAAATTTAAATTAATAGAGGAATAAACACACCCGTATATAAAATTGTGCAATTAAGGATATTGAGACTTATAACATGAACAAAAACATGTCCGTGTTGTTAGATGTTTACTACTCTTTATTAAGTATATATACTAAGGACGAGTTAGGATGGACGACCACGCAATCCATCCCAATCGCCCATTTAATCCAACGGTGACATTCTCTCCCTCCCCCTCTCTGAAAGTTCTCAACCCATCCTCCCTCTCTGAAAGTTCTTCTCGAGCCATCATCCCTCTGTGAAAGTTCTGCAGCTATCTGTTCATTGAATGTTGTGCTCCCCCATTATATATGTCTATTCATTGAATATTGTGCCTCCCCAGTTATATGACTGATGTGCCTTTATGTCTGTTCATTGAATGTTGTGCCTTTATGTCTCTTTATTATTACTCTCCCTCTTTCATTCATTCATTCATTCGCTTAACCTGGAGTTGTGCAAAGGTTTCTCTCTCTTCCTTTACCTCTCCGCCCTTGCCTTCC
>JAOTBA010051869.1:0-12999 GCA_025629845.1 Erythroxylum squamatum
ATTACTTACAAAAGAATCTTGGTACCTTTTGACTAGATATATAATGCTCACACAAATAAAACCAAACTCTTTTGTTTTATTAATAATAAATATTTTCATTACAAAACTGTAACTTAAGAAGATAAAGTTATATGTAAATACACTTGCTTTCCAGGGCACTATATTTACATAACTCCAACATTAGTAATTTAGAGTTAATTGTCAGGATTGGAAGATTGATTAATTAATATGTACATTTAGCATAGGAAAAATTTCAAGTGGCAAGACAAGTTAACATTTGGAAATTTAGGATGACTAAGCCTATCAAATGAGTGACAAATGGCTTGGAAAATTAAGTGACAAATCTCTTAGGAATTAAGTGACATTTGGCAGCCAAAAAGGAGGATATGTAGCTGACTTAATTACATGACAAGTGTCCTTAAAGAAAGACCACTCATTTCACACCATATATATAGAAGTCATGGTAATTTTCCTTGCCTTTAAAATTTCAGCTGCTGTGAGATCCCACATCAGTTGGAGAGGGAAACGAAGTACGCCTTACAAGGGTATGGATACCTCTCCCTCTAAGACACATTTTCCCGAGTATAGGAAGAACAAAATTGTGAGGGTCTTGGCCCGAGGGGCAACCCAGAGTAGAGAATATGTATGGGCGGGTGGTCTGGGCTGTTACAAATGGTATCAGAGTTGGTTCCTGACCCATTGTGCTAGCATGGGATGCTGGGCCCTAAGGGGGTGCATATTGTGAGATCCCACATCGGTTAGAGAGGGAAACGAAGTATGCCTTATAAGGGTATGGATACCTGTAACATCCGGTTACCCATGTTAAGGCTAGAATAGTATATTACAAGAAATTACTGAGAAATTAGAAAAATGCATATCATACTTAAGCTAAATATGACATGCACATTTTTGCACATTAAAATGATTATACATGCATTCATTGACATTTTTGGGTTAGAATTAATTTTTAAATGGGCATTGTGGATTATTTGTGTTAAAAAAATATTTGGTGATAATTATTATTATTTCGAAAATTTTGGTGAATTTTATGAAATTTCTAAAAATTTTGGGGTATTTTAGAATAGAAAAAAATGTTAAAATTGGGCCAATTTTAGTCTGGCACGTGGACTGATTAAATATTGACAAATGGCTTACAAACATGGTGACATGTGGCAGAGAGAGTGTAATACACGTAGTGATGTGTTTAGTAAGGAAAATTCTGCAACTTGCGTGTTCTTCACTTGCGTTGTTCTTCATCTACACTGAAAACACCAAGTTGTTTATGTTATGAAATTGGTTATTGAATCTTACATCAAGTAAGAATTTCATTTCATAGAGAGAGAGAGTTTGATTTATGTTAAAATCTCAGTATTCATCCATTCACTGAAATCTGATTTGTTGGGAATTTAGCTAACTCAAGTAAGTTGAGTTTTAAGCTTTGTGATATTATAAATGTTATTTTGATAATGCATGTATTAGACGGAAATACTTGTGATAATTGGAGTAAAATGAAAATCAAACAGAAGTTTATGAAAAATCGATGAATATATATATGTACTCTATTTTTTACTGTGAAATATGCATAAGGTTTGTTTATCACTGTAAATGCATGAATCTGTTGAGTATTGGTATAAATGAATTTAAATGAGTTTGATGATAAGGAATGAGAATTGGGTAAGGTCGTGATATATAGAGTTGATAAAATGATAAGTTTTTTATGAAATGAAAGTGTAGAAAAATGGAAAAATGCATCAGATGAAAGTAAAAAGAGAAACAAAACGCAGAAAATGGAATTTCCATGTATGAGAATCGGATTTTTGATATTTAAGTGTGAACCTAAGATTTTTGATTTGTTTTGTGTTATTGAGCTAAAATGAAGTTAGAATAATTGGTTTTAGTGTCATTTGTATTAATTGAAGAAGATTGAAGTGAGAGAATTGGTTTTAGTGTCATTTGTATTAATTGAAGAAGATTGAAGTGAGAATAAAAATCTACAGTAGAGAGAGGAAGTATATATGAAGTTTTAGATTTTTTATGTTTGAAGTGTAAGTTTGAATCTGATTTGTTTTGAGATTGTATTGGGTACAGAAATGTGAAATAGATGATTTAGAAGTGATTAATCTGGAAGAAATGAAAAAAAAAGGAAGGAGAAGAAGAAGAAATATTCGGCGAAGAAGAAGAGGCACGATCGTGATTTCTCTAAAGAAGTAACAAAGTCATGATCATGCTTCTGCTCGATAGCGACTTCGCAGGTGCAGGTGAGTCTCGCGGTCGTGCAGACGCATGATCACAACTTTCAATGTTTTTCCGAAAGAGTTTGTTTCTCAACATCCTTTGATATTGTTGTTATAACTTCTTCACCAGATGTCCAAATGACTTGATTCTTAAACCAATAGACTCATAACAAATTGTTATTCATCTCCACCAAAAATTATAGCCATCTTAAATGGATTGGTTGTTGAATTTAAGATGAAAATGTTGAGGAAAATTAGAATGTAATAACTAGGATGATTTCACTGAACATACTTCGGTATTTTGACTATATTTTGATCAGTAGGTGTCCAAATGGAATGATTCGTATTTAAATTAACCTAGAGACATATGGTTACAAATTTTTTGAAGTGATCAAATTTTAATTCTGTCACTAAACATTACAAAATCTTACTTGAAGTTGAATACAGAGTACAGTTTTTGTTCAAAGAATAGTCCAAAGTAAAGTGAGTATAACTTTTGGAATACTAAGTCAAATTTTATGATCTTGGTGTCATTTGAAACTTAGAACATTGGAGAACAATTTTCTAGAAGAAAGTATTGCCTAATTGTGTCATATACTATATCAGAATGATCATGCAAAGTTGAACCGAAAGCTTGTTGTTAGAAAAATCTGAATTGATCAATTGGATTACGAAATTAGTTTCACATTGTTTTGTTTGCAAACTCTAAGTACAAATTATATTTATGAGAGTTTTGATATATGATTGATATGGTGACAAAAATCACGATAAGATACCCGGGATTGTTATTAAACATGCATTGTGCATATTTTCTATACATAGATGTGCATAAAGGAATACTTACATTTGTGCAAAAGTGTGATCTATGTAAATGTGTTCTGTGTGATATAGAGGAGCACGTTGGACGCCAGACAGACATTGCCGGACCATCCAGGCAATAGCATATTGGATCGTATTGTGATTCAACCTAGATGAATTTTCCTAGGATTGATTGCATTTGTTTAACTTCCAATTATTAACTGTTTGTGATTTGTTTATGAATTTCGGACTTAAGGTCCGAGGAGTTTAATATTTGGGAATGTATTGGAAATGTTCTAATTGCTTTGACAATTCTGAATGATATTTGAATGCTCAATGAAAGTTGGATGTTAGACTTAGGTTCGATGACTATGAGATTATAACTGTACATCATATGTAACTGTTATACATGGCATATTCTATATTTGATGCATTTTATAAAATGCATGCTCAGATAAAGGCATTGTGATTAGAGTAGCCAATTTGATAGAGCTGTAAGCTCAGTATTCTACACATAGAGCTTAGCTCCGTGACACGTAGAGCTTTTCTTTGTGAATTCTGCTCTGACTGAGCCCAATAGGCCAGTATTTGTATCTGTATGTTAAAGGCACTCGGTGACAATAATAATAATGAATTTGGAGTCTCATATGCATCTACATTTGTATATATCTGTTCTGATTCATAATGATTACATGATTTGCCATGATAATGTGAATATTTGGATTATACATGTTTTGAATGAATATTTGTGAAATATGTGATTTTTGTGTATCTGTATTGGAAGAAATCATCAATGATGGTTCACTCATTGAGTTCGCAAAACTCATAAAAAATTGCAATGTGGCTTTTCAAGTACGAGACAGAAGACCTAGTTTCTTAGACTGGATTAAAGGAACATCTCGAACTAAGTTATGGCTCAGAGGTCTGTCAGCTGACATCAGAAGAGTTGTAACTTTGTATTTTGTAGTTTCTTGTCTAGAACTTATATAAGGATTGTAAAATACAGTGTAAGCTTTTGTCAATGAATGTAAGGAATGGTTTTAAAATTTGGTTATTTTAATTATGTTAGATGATGCCATGTGTAAGTTGGATATATGTTTGCTCTAACATACCAATATCATAGGATATGTACTTAAATGTCCTTTAGATGCTCGGGTATATACTTTATGGTAGTGGGATGTTGAATTTTTTGTATTAGAGCATGGTTTGACATCTTAGGGACACATAAGAGTAAAGAGATATGAGAGATTTAGATAGTGATCACAACCTTTGTTTGTTATAGGTCACCTTCCATAGGCGATCCAATTGGAGAGTCAGATGACATGGAGTTTGTAGGAGCCAATATAGAGTCTCCTGTACCTAAGTTTGCCCAAATGCCTCTGAGAATTATAGAAAGGTGAGAAAGAAGATACGATAAACTGAGAAAATAGGGGGCTGTAGATTTCTATAAAAGTACAGACCTGGCTGTAGTAGAAGGGTGGTTAGAGAGAACTGAAAGAGTGTTCAACCAGATGGACTATAAGGCAGATGAAAGATTTGATTATGCGGTCTCACTACTGCAAGGTCCAGCATACCAATGGTGGAAGACTGTTCCAGGCAGTACCACCAGAACTTGTAGTTTAACTTGGGAAGACTTTCTGAGGGTGTTCCGAGAGAATTATATGCCAAAGATTTATCTGGATAGGAAGATGAAAGAATTTTTGGATCTGAAGCAAGGCATGCTCACATTGGCAAAGTATGAGATAAGATTCAATGAGTTAATGGGGGTATGCAATTGCATTGATCCCAAATGAGGAAGACAAATGTAGACGGTTTGAGGACGGTTTAAACATGGATATTAGAATGAGGCTAGCCATTTTGAATTTGGGTAGTTTTACGAAACTCCAAGCGGCCTCGATCAGAATTGAACAGTTGTTGAAGGATGGTCAGGGAGAGTATAGACAGCAGGTTAGAAGAAAGAGGCAGGATGAATTTCAGGCTGATTTTGGCAGAAGCTTCAGAAAGCGCCAGAATAGATTGTCTTGATTCCAGGCTAGATCACGACAATCTAGGTCCTAATCAAGAGGTGGATTGGTTTAGTCTGGGGAAGGTAGAGGACAAGTTCCCTTAAGCCAGTCTCAACAGTTGTCTGATTGTGAGCATTGTGGTAAGAAGCATGGTGGTGAATGTTGGAGGTTAACGAGAGCTTTGTGGCTCTGTAGAACATCTTATCAGAGATTGTCCTGAGACTTTAGGACCACAGTCTGGAGCTAGAGGAGGAAAAAATGACTGAGACAACGGTTCAGCAGAGTAGAGTTGTCAGATCTACATAGAGAGGTAGAGGTAGAGGCAGAACTCAGTCAGCAGGGCCTAGTGTCAGGCCAGGGTCTATACCATCTCAGGCCAGGGTCTATGCCATCACCAAATAGGAAGCACAGAACTTCTTATATGTGGGTAGCAGGTGTGTTGAATGTTTTCATTTTGAAGCATATGCATTGATAGATCTAGGATCTATGCATTCATTCATCACACCGCATCTGGCATCTAGATTGTATTATGAGCAATAGATACTGAAATGTGGGTTAGAAGTGAGTACCCCAGTGGGTAGCATAACAGTGATGGTAGGGTATGTAAAAGGTGTATAGTTCAGATTGATTAGGCAGAGTTAGAAGCTGATTTGATTGTATTGCAGTTAAAGGAAATATTTATTATTCTAGCATGGATTGGCTTACTACTCATCGGTCTGTGATGAATTGTTATACTATGTAAGTAGTTTTTAAATCCCCTAATCAGTCGAGAGTGGTGTTTCGAGGAGTTAGTCAGGCTGTGCCAGCCTAACTAATTTATTTTATGGGTGTGCTGAAACTGATCCGAGGTGGATGTGAGGCTTATCTGGCCCATGTAGTTGATACTCGTAATGAACAAACCATTCAGAATATTCCTGTTGTTAGGGATTTCCTGGATGTGTTTCCTATAGAACTACTAGGTTTACCCCCAGAAAGGGAGACGAAGTTTATCATAGTCCTTGTTCCAGGTACCGCTCCTAGATTAATTCCTCTACATAGGATGGTACCTTTAGAACTGAAGGAATTGAAAACCCAGTTACAAGAGTTATTAGATAAGGGTTTCATTAGGCCTAATGTGTCACCTTAGGGAGCTCCGGTATTGTTTGTAAAGAAGAAGGATGGAACTCTAAGATTGTGTATTGATTATCGGCAGTTTAATCGAATAATAGTTAGGAATAAAGACCCATTGCTGAGGATTGATGATTTGTTTGATCAGTTATAGGAAGCTCTGGTGTTCACAAAGTTACGCTTGAGACCGGGATATTATCAATTGAAAATAGCCAAGGCTAATGTGCCGAAGAGTGCATTTAGAACAAGATATGGGCACTTCGAGTTTTTGGTATTGCTGTTTGGATTGACTAATTCCCCAGCAGCTTTTATGGCTTTAATGAATAAGGTATTTCAACCTTGTTTAGATCGTTCTGTGATTGGATTTACTGATGACTATACTCTAAGTGTAGAGAAGATCGTTCTGTACATCTGAGATTGATTTTACAGATAATGAGGGAGAAACAGTTATATCCCAAGTTCAGTAAGTGTGAATTTTGGCTTGATCAAGTGGTATTCCTGGATCACATAGTGTCTAGACAGGGCATTCAGGTTAACCCAAAGAAAGTAGAAGCAGTGATGAAGTGGGAGGCTCCGAGGAATGTGTCTGAGATCCGGAGTTTCCTTGGATTAGTTGGTTATTACAGAAAGTTTGTTGAGTGATTTTCTCTAATCTTAGCCCCTTTGACAAAACTTCTGAGAAAGGATGTGCCTTTTAGATGGAGTGATGATTGTCAGAGGAGTTTTGAGGAACTAAAGCATAGGTTAACTACAGAACCGGTGATAGCTATTCCATCTGGCTCTGGAGGTTATGTTGTGAATAGTGATGCGTCACACCAAGGTTTGGGATGTGTACTGATGCAGTATGGCAAAGTACTAGCATATGCATCAAGACAATTGGAGTCTCATGAGTTTAATTATCCAGGACATGATTTAAAACTTGCTGCAGTAGTATTCGCCTTGAAGATTTGGAGACACTATCTATATGGAGAAACTTTTCAATTGTTCACTAATCATAATAGTTTAAAGTATCCGTTGAGCCAGAAAGAGTTTAATATGAGATAGAGGAGATGGTTAGAATTGTTAAAAGATTATGATTGTACCATTGAGTATCATCCTGGCAAAGCTAATATGGTAGCTGATGCATTAAGTTGGAAGTCCAATAGCAATGTTGCTCAAGTACAGTTATCAAGGTTACTGAGCCTAGTTCATTTGAGAGCACTGAATGTTGAATTGAAATTGGGACAGAATGAAGCATTGATAGCTACATTGAAGTTAAGACCTGTATTGCTTGAAAGAATTAAAGAGGCTCAGAACAGAGATCCAGAATTAGTAAAGTTAATTAAAAAGTTGAAAGTGAAGCTGGATTCTGAATTTGAAATGAGAGGTGATATATTGTTGTTAAAGCAAAGACTATGTGTACCCGATGTTGATGATTTGAGAAATGAGATTTTGGAGGAAGCTCATGTAGCAGCTTATGCTATGCATCCTAGTACCACCAAGATGTATAAAACGCTGAAACAACATTACTGGTGGCCTGGAATGAAGAAGCAAGTAGCAGACTTCGTTTCTAAGTGTTTAACTTACCAATAGGTTAAGGGTGAGCACCAGGCTCCAGATGGCAAATTACATTCGTTGCCTATTCCGAAGTGGCAATAGGAACGAATCATTATGGATTTTATTACGGGTTTGTCGAGAACTCCGAGGCAACATGATGCCATTTGGTTCATTGTTGATAGACTGACCAACTCGACTCATTTCTTGCCCGTGAGAGAAAATTATTCACTAGATTAGTTAGCTCGAAGATATGTGAATGAAGTTGTGAGATTACATGGGGTTCTAGCATCCATTGTATCGGACAGGGATCCTATATTTACCTCGAGATTTTGTGGTAGCTTACAGATAGCTTTGGGTACAAAACTAAATTTCAGTAATGCATTTCATCCTTAAACAGATGATCAGAGTGAGAGGACGATCAAAATTGTTGAGGATATGCTCAGAGTTTATGTTCTGGAGTTTCAAGGAGCATGGGATCAGTATGTAGCTTTGATTAAATTTGCCTATAATAATCAATATCACAGTAGTATCGGTATGGCTCCATACGAGGCGTTGTACGAAAAAAAGTGTCATTCTCCTTTATATTGGGATAAAGAGGGTCTAAGAATTATCGAAGGCCCAAAATTGATTCAGGATACTGTTGACAAGGTGAAACTGATCCGTAGCAGAATTAAAGCAACACGAGATAGACAGAACAGCTATGTGGATAAGCACATAAGAGATATGGAGTATCAAGTGGGAGATAGAGTATTTATGATAGTATCACCTTGGCGAGGTGTACTGAGGTTTGGTAAGAAGGGTAAGTTAAGCCCAAGGTACATTGGTCCATATGAGATAATGGAAAGAATTGGGCCATTAGCTTATAAGTTAGCCTTACCTTTTGAAATGGCTCAGATACATAACGTTTTTCATGTGAGTATGCTTAAGCGATATCGGTCGGATCCAACTCATGTGATACTAATCTGAGTTATGTTGAAGAACCAGTTAAGATAATTGGCTATTGGAATAAACAACTGAGGAACTGAGTGATCCCATTGTGAAAGTCCTTTGGAAGATTCATTCGAGTCAGGAAGCCACATGGGAAACGGAAGAGCATATAAGAAATCAATACCCTTACCTATTTGACCACTCAGGTAAGAATTTCGAGGATGAAATTTTTATTTAGGAGGGGAGAATTGTAACATCCCGATACCCATGTTAAGGCTAGAATCGTATATTTTGAGAAATTACTAAAAATTAGAAAAATGTATATCATGCTTAAGCTAAATATGACATACACATTTTTGCACATTAAAATGATTGTACATGCATTCATTGACATTTCCGGGTTAGAATTGATTTTTAAATGGGCATTGTGGATTATTTGTGTTGAAAATTTATTTAGTGATAATTATTATTATTTCAGAATTTTTGGCGAATTTTAGGAAATTTCTAAAAATTTTAGGGTATTTTAGAATAGGAAAAAAAATGTTAAAATTAGACCAATTTCAGTCTGGCACATGGACTGATTAAATATTGACAAATGGCTTATATGCATCATGACATATGGCAGTGAGAGTGTAATATATGTAGTTATGTGTTTAGTAAGGAAATTTCTACAGCTTGCGTGTTCTTCACTTGTGTTGTTCTTCATCCACACCGAAAACACCAAGTTGTTTCTGTTGTGAAATTGGTTATTGAATCTTACATCAAGTAAGAATTTCAGTTCATAGAGAGAGAGAGTTTGATTTCTGTTAAAATCTCAGTGTTCATCCATTCACTGACATCTGATTTGCTGGGAATTTAGCTAACTCAAGTAAGTTGAGTTTTAAGCTTTGTGATATTATAAATGGTATTTTGATAATGCATGTATTAGACAAAAATACTTGTGATAATTGGAGTAAAATGAAAATCATACAGAAGTTCATAAAAATCAATGAATATATATATGTACTCTGTTTTGTACTGTGAAATACGCATAAGGTTTGTTTATCACTGTACATGCATGAATCTATTGAGTATTGGTAGAAATGAATTTAAATGAGTTTGATGATAAGGAATGAGAATTGGGTAAGGTCGTGATATATAGAGTTCATAAATTGATAAGTTTTTGATGAAATGAAAGTGTAGAAAAATGGAAAAATGCATCAGATGAAAGTAGAAAGAGAAACAAAATGCAGAAAATGGAATTTGCATGTATGAGAATCGGATTTTTGATGTTTAAGTGTGAACCTTAGATTTTTGATTTGTTTTGTGTTATTGAGCTAAAATGAAGTTTGAAGAATTGGTTTGAGTGTCATTTGTATTAATTAAAGAAGATTAAAGTGAGAATAAAAATCTACAATAAAGAGAGGAAATATATATGATGTTTTGGATTCTTTATGTTGGAAGTGTAAGTTTGAATCTGATTTGTTTAGAGATTGTATTGGGTATAGAAATGCAGAATAGATGATTTTGAAATGATTAATCTGAAAAAAAAAAATGAAAACAAATTGGAAGGAGAAGAAGAAGAAATATTCAGCGAAGAAGAAGAGAGAAAGCACGATCGTGCTTCAGCACGATCATGATTTCTCTAAAGAAGCAGCAAAGTCGCCATCGTAGGTGCAGGTGGGTCTTGCGGTCATGCAAACGCATGATCACGACTTTCAACATTTTTCTGAAAGAGTTTGTTTCTAAACATCCTTTGATATTGTTCTTGTAACTTCTTCACCCGATGTCCAAATGACTTGATTCTTGAACCAGTAGACTCATAACACATTTTTCTTCATCTCCACTAAAAATTATAGCCATATGAAACAGATTGATTGCTGAATTTAAGATGAAAATGTTGAGGAATACTGGAATGTAATAACTAGGATGATTTCACTGAACATACTTTGGTATTTTGACTATAATTTTATCAGTAGGTATCTAAATGGAATGATTCGTATTTAATTAACCTAGAGACATATGGCTACAAATTGTCTAAAGAGATAGAATTTTAATTCTGTCACTAAGCATTACAAAATCTGACTTGAAGTTGAATACAGAGTACAGTTTTGGTTCAAAGAACGGTCCAAAGTAAATTGAGTATAACTTTTGGAATACTGAATCAAATTGTATGATCTTGGTGTCATTTCAAACATAGAACATTGGAGAATAATTTTTTAGAAGAAAGTGTTGCCTAATTGTGTCATATACCATATCAGAATGATCATGCAAAGTTAACCCGAAAGCATGTTGTTAGAAAAATCTGAATTGATCAATTGGATTACGAAATTAGTTTCACATTATTTTATTGTGTTCCGAACCCTATGTACAAATTATATTTATGAGAGTTTTGAAATATGACCAATATGGTGACAAAAATCAAGATAAGATATCCGGGATTGTCATTGAACATGCATTGTGCATATTTTCTATACATAGATGTGCATAAAGGAATACTTACATTTGTGCAAAAGTGTGATATATGTAAATGTGTTCTGTATGATATAGAGGAGCACGTTGGACGCCAGTCAGACATTTCCAGACCATCCAGGCAATAGCATATTGAAGCGTACTATGAGTCAACCTAGATGAATTTTCCTAAGATTGATTGAATTTGTTTAACTTCCAATTATTGGAAGTGTTCTGATTGCTTTGACAATTAAAAAAAATTCTCTCTTGCTTTATTGCTTTTATGATCATATAATTATAATTAAAGAGTATAATTAACTGAAAAATTTATGGCAACTTAGGTATGTATATTTACTCCTGTGGTTGGTTAATCTATGTTTCCTTTTGAGTAGAGACTAGTGGGTAGATATCAATTAGTGAGATTTAAGCCTTTATACTGACACATCCATATCAGTCTCATTGTCTTTTGTTAATGACTGACCTTCATTGTATCACCCCACTCCTGCAATGACCAGAACCCGACATCGTGGGTGATATCTGAGTCTGTGCCCCCATGAGGGTGGTGTGCTAAAGCACTCAATCATTCAGAAATCGGTATAATTTTTTTTAAACCACAAATACAATATGCGGAAATCTATAACCAATTTAGGCCCACTTTCCTTCATAAACATTTCCAATCAACATAATACAATCAACAAGGTTATCAATAGCCATTGGGGCCCTTTCACAAATACAATACACTTTAGTCATAATGCCTTTACATTACAACATAAATCATTTCTACAATAGTTTCAGAATATACAATTTTATACTAAATAGGAAAAACACAAATGCTGACGCGAACTGATCCCGACCTCTATCCTTCACTTGTATGCTGTAGATATACTCCTGCTGGCCTAACGGGGTATTCTTCTAATCCTGAAAATAATTGCAAATTTTAGGTGAGTTTTTGCGAACTCAATAAGTGACCATCATCGATGGCTCACCCAGTCAGATAACACACAATCACATTCACAACATTTCACATTTTTGCACTCATTACCATTTAATCATTCATATTATGCATATGCAGTGTGCATGAGACTCACTTTCCCTTTGTTACTTTGTTGTTACCGAGTGCCTAAACTGTCCCATATAGGGATCATTGATTACTTACCCTTATCCGCTTGGTGGATACAGGGATCCTTTAACGTTGAGCCTGAGGCTCTGATTCACTTTTGAGCTCGAATCTCATTTTCACTCATTGAGCTTTAAGCTTTGATCGGTGGCTACTCTAGTCACAACTCTATTATGTTTCATGCACTCATGAAATGGAATGCATCAATCACATTTGCATGATCCCGTTCAATCATATTCATATATCATCGGACCGTAGTTCGGTATTCAACATTTAGTTGAGAATTCACACTTTCATTCCTATGCAAATGCACATTTAGAACACATTTATCAATCACCTTATGTACACATAGTTCATCTAATTCACATTCAAGTAGCACTTCAATATCCAAATCAAACATCACAATCATCGGACCTTCTGTCTAGAAACCAACATAAACAATCACATCTACATATTCATTCAATAGTCATATAATACAAAATTTCAAATAACAAACAATAAAGAGAGACCATCTCGATCTACTCACAGTACGCTCCAGATTAGCATTTGTGTTGGAACCTATTACCGGATATCCAACCTTTGTACTTATACATGATTATAAACTCAATTAAAGTCCTCAGAATAAATCTTGTAATATTCATCTTAATTTCCGTTAATAAAAATAAATCTGCTTCGGTCCCATAATTAAATCCGATTTCTAAGCTACTACGAAATTTCATGACTCTAGGTCAACTAAAAATAAGAAACCGCCTCAATCGGATCTCAATAGATCACCTAGATCACATAAAACGAAATTTCGTACAAAACCGGCATTAATCGACCATAAAGTCCAACGAAAACCCGA
>JAOTBA010051877.1:0-12999 GCA_025629845.1 Erythroxylum squamatum
CACTTTAATTTCTTTGCTCCCAAATTGTACCTAAAATCAAATATGAATTAAAGTGAGTATCTTAAGCATTTTTATATTAATAATCACTAAGTGAAAATAATTAAAAATATCAACAATTAAGCACATATCACTTAGCTAGGTATTCCTTACTCATATCAAATGCCATCTAATTCTTTTCTTCCCAATAGAATTCCTTATAGTTTTTCAACATCAAGGCATCAGAGAATTCTTTTGATTGACTGGCCAAATTAGCAATAAACCTTCTGTCATAATTTATTTGGCCTAAAAACATTTAAAGTTTTGTCTTCTTTTACGGTGGTTTTGCTTCAAGAATTTCTTTCACCTTACTTTTAAGTAATCCAATCCCTCTTTAATAGAACAAGAACCTTAAAAAGTTTCCTGCTTTTACTCCAAAAGCACACTTGAAGGGATTAACTTCAACTTATGTGTAATCATCCTTTAGAGGCTTCCCTTAAATTATGGATATGGTCCTTATTTCTTTTTTATTAAAAAGTAATATTATCTATACAAACTTCCAATGTACGACCAATTAAATCATGGAATATAGCATTCATAGCCCTCTAGTAAGTGGCCCCCGCATCCTTTAACCTAATCAAAACTTATTTAAATGTTCTTATTAATCTAAGACATCTGAAGGTTGTTACAAGGATATTATCCTCATTTGTAAAAATTTGATTGTAACTAGAAAAGAAATCCATAAAAGAAAACACAATGAATATCTAACCGTTGCGTTAATTAAAGAATCAGTAATCAATATCATATGCACATATTTGGGGTAGCAACATTCAAATCCCTAAAGTCAACACGGATTTTTAACTTGCCAATTTTCTTTACTATAGGTATAATATTGGCTAGCCACTCAGTTTATTTGGATGGTCTAATGAACCAGCTTTACATAACTTTTCAGTCTCTTCTTTAATTTTTAATTTTACTTCTTTGGACTAGTGTCTAAAAGGTTGGCAATAAGGATGAACTTTTTGTTTTATAGGAAGAATGTGTTCTACCAACCTTCTACTCAATCTTAACATCTTAATATAGTCCCAAGCAAAACAATCCTTTAAGTCCTTCAAAAGTTCAACTATTACCACTCTTATTCTTGGATGTAGATTTTTACTAACAAATACCCCAAAAAATCTCCTAAAATACTCAAATTACTCCCTCATATGATTTTTGACTTTGGCTCCTGAAATTGTTGATCTTACTTGCAGCAAATTTCAAATCCTCAACTTAACCCTAACCTTCTATTGAGAATTCTTCCTATTTAAAAAATTAGATTAGCATTCTTACACCCGTTTAATTCCTGAAAATTCTTTATGATTTGCTAAATTTGAAATTTGACTTATGTGGTTGCATCTACTGCAGCTTCTCTTTGTGAAAGCATATTCATCAAGTCCCTCTATAATTGGGATCTCCCTAGGCCTATTAGTCGCCATAATGGTAGTTGTTATGTTAAGTAAGTTTTAATCTTATAAGACCCCTAATATACCACAAGTGCACGGGTTGTGAATGTAGTATATGAGTTGTCAATCCCTCGAGCAGTTGGTGAACTAATCTAATTCTAAGTTATTTAAGGCCTAAAAGGATTGTTAAAATTAAAAATAAAATAAAGAAAAAAGTAAATACGTGAATATGGATTGATTGAAAATTAAATTGTAAAATTAACACACAAGGAATCAAATTGAGAATCACCAATGCTATGAGAAGGGGCTTTATCCTATCATCAATGCTAACCTAGTCACTTTTGTGTTAATGTGGTGTCGATTATAGACTATCAAAGGGTAGATTACTCTCTATCGAGTTATAATCACTAAGCCCTAATTAATAAACCCTAATTAAGTCAAGTAACCGAACAAGTAATCTTTTAATTAACAATCAGCCCACAACCTAATTAGCTCTTAAGCATTCTAATAAGGAACCCGATCCTCACACTAGATCTCTCTCCGTATAATTACCGATTTGATTATTTACGTGGTTTATTAGGTCATTTAAATCTCATTAACCAACCAATCATTTTGCATTCGGTTCACTCTCTCGATTTATTACCGAATCACAACACCCAAATTAATTAACATAAAAACAACTAGATTAACATTGAATTAATTCTAAATCCCTAAAGAAGAGTTAGAACAACCTTGAATCAAGGTTCATCATCATCAATCCTATCTTATACACCATATGAAAGAAATAAAAGATGGAAAGAAGAAAATACAACTTGAAGGATTGGAAGTGGAAGCACCCAAGGTAGATCTCCTTCTTCTCTCTTTTCTTCTCTTTATCTCTTCTTCTTCTTCTTCCTTGGCCTTTTTCCCAAAGTGGCAGAAATGGAGCTCCCTTTTCTAGGGTTCTTTCTCTTTATTTATATCTTTTCCATTTAGGGCAAACATTAGCGTTTACCCGGGCCCAAAAGTTTGAAATATCCCTCGAAAAGTCAAGTTTTAGAAGCTAGTCTACGTCTACTATCGTGTGGGCCACGATCGTGGTACTTAATTTTGTTCTCGATCACGATCGTAGCAAATCGGGCTGTGATCATGGTAGACCCACCAAGCTTCTATCACGATCGTGGCCCTAGGTCTTGCTTCGAGTTTCCTCCAAATTCTCTCCATTCTTTGATATTTGATATGAAACACTAACAAATACATCAAGGCACCTCAAACACATAATATTAAAGCTCAATAGTGTGCTCTAACCCACAAAACACTCAAAACACAAATATCTAACCAACTATCACAATTCTAACCCTAAACAAATATGAATTAATTAATTGACCACTAAAAACATACTAAAATACCTACTAAAACATCATGCAACCTACAACTATCATGTTTTTGCCCAATGTTTTTACTTTGACCTTATCTTTTCTTCATCCTTGTGTTTTGAACATTCTCCTCGATATAACTTTCAAATATGAATTGGCTTCACTTAATCGTGACTGAATTTTTCCTCTAACGTATCTACTTTAAAAATGAAAAGGCTAAGAATCCACCAAAACTCTACCTTAGTTCATTTCCCCAAAAGCATAAGATGATGAAGAGACAAAGGAATATATAAATTGGAGTGAATCCAATCTCTTCCCAACAGAACTTGATAGCTCACATATATATCTACAATAAAGAAGGATCATAATAAAGACTTCTAACCTACTATGACATTCATAGGGAGAATTCTCCATGCCTTAGTAATCTCCCCTATAAATGTAACACTTGTTTGGCATTAAGTCTGTATCATCTTTGCCCAAAACTTCCATCATTCTGGTTGACATAATGTTTAAAGTGACCCATTGTCAATTAAAACTCTTAAGGTTGGTTTGCCATTAATGCCCTCCTTAATAAACAAGAGTCTCATATTGTTAATCCATGTTATCAATCAGTTTCTCTAGCACTACTTTGTTTGGGATTGAAATACTTTCCTTAAAAGGAATAGGTTTTGTGAAAAGCAACTTCCTTAGGATGAACTTCCCAAAAGAATGATGGCTTGTCCCTTTCGAATTTGGTGAGATTTCTTTTCTATTGAAGCCTTAACTTTTAAGTTCTAGTTAATGGTGTTGGATTTCTAGGATTCCTCACACAGTGCCATTGATAGGATGGGGACACCTGAGGTGGTACTATGAATCGAGGTTGTCTATACTAAGAACTTTTTTTGCAACAAGAAATCAAAGATTTCCTCTATTTTGAAAGTGTCAAAAGTGTATTGAATCTAAGTAGTCGGTGCCTAGATCTTCCTTTTAAATTTAAGTAATTTTTGCTCCAGAGTAGGATAAACATAAGTTTTAGGGATATTGATTTCAACTACTACTGAGTCAACTAGACTTGTTTCCATATAATAAGTACCAACTAAATTCCTTTTCCATTGTCTTTCTGCTTTGAGAAGTTACTATTATTCTGATACTTTTGTTGCCAATTCATAAAAACTGCGAAATTCTATACCTTAGAACTTTTTTCGAAGTTTAATATCGAGAGCTTTTAAAACTAACCTTATATATTTGTTCTATGGGATTGCAATCTAAGATCGAGTTCTCATTCTTCAAAATTAGGCAATGAACATGTCTACGTTCTTGCCACTTTTCTTAGTCATTTTAGATAATTCGCTATACTGACTTCAGCTTCAGTATAAAAAAACTGTGTAACACCTCAGATCACCCACTTACAGATATTGTCTACTTTGGGCCTTGGCCCAGCCAAGCCCTCACGGTTTTGCTTTTCCCGAGGCCCTCCCAAGAGGTCACCCATCCTAGAACTACTCTCAACCAAGCACATTTAACCTCGGAGTTCCGATGGGATCCGGTGCATTAGGTCATGGAAAATGCGTCTGTAAGGGAGTGGTATCTGTGCCCTTATAAGGCGTACTTCGTTCCCCTCTCAGAGTGTGAGATCCCACATCGGTTGGAGAGGGGAACGAAGTACGCCTTATAAGGGTACAGATACCTCTCCCTTACAGACGCGTTTTTCATGGCCTAATGGACCGGATCCCATCGAAACTCCGAGGTTAAATGTGCTTGGGTAAGAGTAATTCTAGGATGGGTGAACTCCTGGAAAGGCCTTGGGAAAAGCAAAATCATGAGGTCTTGGCTGGGCCAAGGCCCAAAGCGGACAATATCTATGAGCGGGTGATCTGGGATGTTACAGGTGGTATCAGAGCCAGTACCCGAACCATTGTGCCAGCTAGGCTGGGCCCCAAAAGAAGGTAGGGCCCTAAGGGGGGTGGAGAGTGTGAGATCCCACATTGGTTGGAGAGGGGAACGAAGTACGCCTTATAAAGGTACGGATACCTCTCCCTTACAGACGCGTTTTTTCATGGCCTAATGGACTGGATCCCATCGGAACTCCGAGGTTAAATGTGCTTGGGTGAGAGTAGTTCTATGATGGGTGACCTCTTGGGAAGGCCCCGGGAAAAGCAAAACCATGAGTGCTTGGCTGGGCTAAGGCCCAAAGCGGATAATATCTGTGAGCGGGTAATCTGGGATGTTACAGGTATGAAACAACCTTTCCATTTCAGTTTATGAAAGAACAAAATTACTAAGCATCAAATCATACCAAGAGAAGGTCATGCTTATTAATGAGTTTGGAAACAACCTAAGCTTGAAATTATATAAATTCTTGTAATTAGTTAATTCACCATACTGAATAATGAACTTAGCAGTATGCTCAACAGTTTATTGGTCATCTTCCCCAAAAAAAGTAAATTCATGAATTATGTAACCACAGTGATAAGGATTCTCATGTCAATATGCTTCCGATAAGGCATATATAGTTCTTGAACCTCTTCTCTAACGGTTTCCATATTAACATGAAGTCTCATTTATAGAGGACTACTAAGAAAAAAATGATTATAGTTTACAGCAAAAAGGTTGCCCCCTAGGTTGTAATTTTTAGTAAAGGTTGTATTAGACTTCAAATCCAAAATATCATTTACATAAACAACATCACTTTTGTTAATAGTTGTAACAATTTCAAAGTCTTGCCAGCTAGAGACTTAGTTAAAGGTGAAGTTACCTTCTCAAGTTTTTTTAATCATTTAGGATATAAAGCCTTCATTTCTTACTGCAATATGTACTTCTTCCTCTAGGACTGAAGCCACAGCAATTTCTTTTCCACTCTTTGTTTGTGGCATCATGGTCCTACTAGGCAGGCCAAATTGTTGATTGCTTTTACAACCAACCAACAATTCTCACATTCCAAGGAGGAATTCTCATAAAAATATACTTCACTTCTAAACAGCTTTATAGGTGGGTTTTGAAAAACCATAAAAACATATTTCTAAGTAACCAAAATATTAAAGAGTATTGAAATAAAATTTAAGTTGAAATGATAATTTTATTTAAATAAAAGAAAAGTACAAAATGCAAAGGAAGCTAAAACAATGATAGGTTATATGTATTTGAGTAGTATATGCCTTTTTTTTTTCTCTTAATGGTGCCTTTTTACGTCTTTACAGGTGTAACTGGCTCAAACAATTCTCTTGTAACTTCTCAGCTTCAAACTTCTTCCTAATCGTGTCCATGTTCTGACTAACTACACAAAACACGTCCACCATGTCCCAGTTGTCCTGTCTCCCACATTTTGGACTTTCTTAGTAATTCTTATGTCTAAAACTTCTCCATATAATCTAATTAGCTCTTCGAACTTAAAATAATTAGGCCTTTTCACTTTTAGGCCCAATGGGTCGAATTCCTCTTAGGCTATCAACATGTATCAATCATATCAAAATAATAAACAAAGTCTTAATGATAAAAATAACATAGAGAATCTTGTAAAAACAACTTTTGGAATTTCTATCTAAAGGCTAACTACTATATATTTTTAAAGCTGAGAGATTAGGTGAGATTGAAATTCAAATCAAAACTTAGTGATGATAGATCAAAGAACTTCTATTATGACAATTAGAACGATATAGGACATTTATATACCATCAGTGAGCTCTCTAAACTTAGATATATAATCCTAGGATAAGATATAGTCAAAGAGGCTTTAAGAGACAATCTCTTAGCTATGTATAACAAAAGAAAATGTGAGATTACGAAGCATGTACAAATTGCTTCCCTAATGGTCATAGGGAGAATAAAATCATGTGGTTAAGACATTCTTCCAGAAAATACACAAATAGTTCAAGCAAGTAACTACTTAAACCTTGAGCTTCGAAGGTTAAATGGAGCAAGGTTATGTGGTTTAAATATTCACCTTCCAAAGGTATCTTTTATCTCATGGATTGATCGAGTTAAGGTTAATTACCTTGGATAGGATAAGGGGAATCTTCAATGTATCTAGAAGTAGTTTCTGAAAGTAAGAGGAGGTTTTTGAGCCGAGGAAGCAAGAAAAAGATTCTCTCACACTTACACACACAACAACAAAAAACAAAAGTAAGATATGTTAGCTTATGACGGCTCTATAGCCTCAAACATCTCCGTTCATTCATCCATGTCTTGTGTTTTACAAAAAGAAGCAAAAGTTATATACTGAGAATATGCGAGTGGACTCGACCATTTCTTGGATGTGAACTTCACCTTTTCTGAGATAAACAAAACACCATTTAGGGCTCACTTACTCACCCTTCTTCCTATTGAGGACACAAACCCCACCAAACATTCACTCCTCTAAAATGGTCACACTACATTACAATCCCAAAAGCTACCCTTTTCCTTCTGATAAACCACTAGCATTTAACCACCTCAAGTTAAGATCAAAAGTAAAGTTTCGACTACAACAATAGACTAAAAAACAGAGACTTGGAAGTTAATTAAGACAACTGGGGCAATTACATAATCTGATATTACAATACTAGCTAACAATTGAATATGAGGGCAATAAATAACTCTTTGTTATTACGATTACTCTAGGATTTTTATGTTAGTTTATGCCCTACAGCCAATCGCTTTGGTTGTAGTTTAGTGACAAATTATTTAAAGGCATTCTTTATCTTGTACATGTTTAGATGTATATGATAAAGTCCATGTGATAATTGTACATTACAAATGAAATTATAATGAGATTATGATTATGAGATTCATATTGCATTTACGTATTATTCCTAAATGTTTCTAGTCATTGCTCTATTAAGATTGGACATTAATAGAACGTAAAAAGACTAACACACGTTTTGTTTTTTCTTATAAAGGAAGTAGTTGATCTCATAAGCTAAAGTATAAAGATACTTAAACAAATGTGTGGGTACTTGCTAGAGAACAAGTTCACTGAATAAATCTGATATGAGAAATTCATTTGGAACATTACTTGTATGTCTATGGAATTCTCGTTGTGATGATTGTATAAGTTATCCTTTGACTTAAGGTCATCAAAGTTATCTTGTATGGAGATTGCTATGTTTTAATACTACTTATGATTTATTTAATTATAGGACGTTTAATCGGTAGTCACTGGATGTAGCATGAACTATATGAAAATAGTTGAATAATCAAGATAGGATTCATCACCCTAAAGTAATTAGGGATAATGTTCCGTTATTCTCGATTAGTATTGATTCGGGAAATCCTTGGCCAAGGTGAAATCGCTTTGTAAATAGTTTACAAATGTCATTAATTGAATCAATCGCTAATGGAAGAGAACTAATATGATTAGACATAAAATAAAGTAGATATTAATTCCTTGCTCTATGTCTAATCGAAACATTGTATGATAAAAGGTTGGATTATAAGGAAAAATTATGCACAAAAAGGTTAGTCAAAACCACTTTGACATTCCTAAATACTTAGGTGGTCATGATGCATTGCTAGACGTCAATCTTGATCTATGATTATAAATTGTTTAATTGGAGAATTAAAGATACATTAGAAGAAGTCTTAATTTATGTAATTTTAATTATTTATTAAATATCTCATATTTAATCATAAAGTTTCTCAAACTTTACAATTAAGTCCAACTTGATTAAATTAATTTTGCTCTCTTCAACCCATTCTATATGTGAGACCCATTAGGTTCTCAAATATGTTAGCAATGATTATAAAATCTAATTTTAATTCATAATTAAAATTAAATAAATTAAAACTCCTTTAATTAATTTATCATTTATTCTCCAATTAAACAATTTATAATTATATAATAAGATTGGCGTTTAGCAACGCATCATGACCGCCCAAATATTTAGGAATGTCAAAGTGGTTTTGACTAACCTTTCCATGTATAAATTTTTCGTATAATTCTATCCTTTCATCATACAATGTTCTGATTAGACATAGAGCATGAAATTAATTTCTACTCTATTTTGAATCTAATCATATTAGTTCTCCGTCATTAGCTATCGATTCAATTAATGACATTTGTAAACTATTTACAAAGCATCATTTCACCTTGGCCAAGGATTTCCTGAATCAATACTAATCGAGAACAACAAAACATTCTCCTTAATTACTTTTTGCAAAACAAGGATCTTTCATATCAGGTCTGTTTAGTGAACTTGTTCTCTAACAAGCACCCACACGTTTGCTTAAGTATCTCTATACTTTAGCCTATGAGATTGACTACTTGTAACAGCCCAAACTACCTTCTTGCAGATATTGTCCGCTTTGGGCCTTTTTAAGAGGGCATGGAAAACGCGTCTGCAAGGGGAAGGTATCCACACCCTTATAAGGGGTGCTTCGTTTTCCTTCCCAACCGATGTGGGATCTTACATTACTTCCTTCAAAATGAAAAACAAAACGTGTGCTAGTCTTTTTACGTTTTATTAATGTCCAATCTTAATAAAACAATGACTAGGAGCATTTAGGAATAATACATACATGCGATATGAATCTCATAATTATAATCTCACTATAATTTCATTTACAATGTACAGTTATTCCATGGGCTTTATCATATACATCTAAACATGTACAAGATAAAGAATGCCTTTAAATAATTTGTTACTAAACTACAACCAAAGTGATTGGTTGTAGGGCATAAACTAGCAATCTCTTACTTGAACTAAGCTAATCGTTTAATTATCTCATACCATATCACCATATGATGATTATTCTACTACTAGGAAAGTGGCTTAATGAGAGAATTCTATAAGCTTCTCTATAGTGAGCAATTGCTTAAATGTTACAACTCTACAGTACATTACCGTCTTAAACAATGTAAGGAGCTATATCAAGCTCACCAAAGAACTTATTGATATGATTAATCATTTTCACTAAATGAAAAATGTATTATGGCTTAATTAGCAAGCAGTTGCTACATTGGAACCTTTATAATCTTAAATGATATTGTCCTAAGTAACTAAACCCTAATTAGGATTTACTTTTAAAGTTATATCCTTATCATCTTGAACTCAAATATCAACTCACAAATACAGTAATAGATATCTTTAATACTTCATAAGTATCTGATATCTCAAATACTAAACATCTTTTGTACATTATCTATGTACTTGGACTTAGAATAAGTTAACAATGTTTAATCTATCTTTATAGATCTAATTCCTATAATTAAGTTGTTACCTTTTCATATCCAACAAGAGTTGTTCTTGGACAATTATGTTTTCAACAATTGAAAGTTAGAATTGTTGTTCTCTGTGAACAATATGTCTCCACATACTCCCACTGAAGAGGACAACTATACTCCCACTGACCTTCTTACAGACATGATAAATTCACAATCATCTTCAAAATAAACTCTTTGAATTCATCATGAAAGTTAATCTTTCAACGTCTCGTGCCTTTTAATTATACATCAAATGTATCAATAAAGGTAATAGTTGCAATTGGATGTATTATCATGAGATTTGAACCTGTCAAGTTTCCTCTTACTCTCATTACTTATCTTGAGAACCATTTTCATATAAGCATACATTGAAACAAACAATTTGTTTAATAGGTCTGCAAGATTATATCCAACCTTTTGGATATCTCATAACCCTTCATTACTCAATTTAGTTCTAAACTAAATGGATAATATATGATTCAACTAAGCATCACATCCTTAAATCACTAACTTTAACTATTTCAAAAACCTAGCGTTTCATATCTAATATGAAATCTTGCTAATTGATTTAATTGGAACTATAGAAGTAAGTCATTGTACTAGGTATTGCTATAAAAGAAATATTATTGCATCATACAATATCTTATATTGTATTTTACTCCTTACATAAATCCATACTCTTATGAATTTAGTTGTGAAGGTATTCACTAAAGAATCTCATTCCCTATAGATAACTGAAAATTTAAAACTTACCACAACGATTTCAATGAAGTGCTTTAGCATTTTCAATGTTTAATTTCTACTTAGATTTAAACAATTTGAACTTTTCAAAATTGTAAATCAACATTTCATTTAATACATATGACTATATCACATAAAATCGTTAGTAATATAATGAAATATAAGTATCATCATTTTATGAATTGTTACTCCATTCGATACATCACATGTATAAATTTAACAATTCAATACCATCATCATCCTTTCATCAAAAGTTGATTTGGTTATTCATCTTAACAAGTTTCATACGATTCATAATCAAAATAATACATGTATCCTAGTATGTAACTTTATGATTCTCATTATGTTGATTTAGCCAATATGGCATAAAAGGATAGTTTCAGTTATCCAACTTTGTATTCTTGCACTTATATTAAACATAAGTCTCCTTTGATCCAACACATACAAACTAATTGTATAAAATTGAATCAACTACTTTTACTTAACAATCTATTTCTTATCATGAACATTACAATGATGTTGAATCTAAATTCAGTATTGTATACTCAAAAGTATGAATTAGAAATACATATGATCTCTATCATATTGAGTATAGGCAAGGAAAGTCATGCAATCATTTTTCTTCTTTTGAAAACTATTATCAAACTATAACTAAGCCTTTAATTGTATTCCATAATTATGCTTTTAGTAGGCTAAGTTAAGTGGAACAATTCCAACAAGGTACTATATCTTTTAGCTCTGGTCCATGCAACCTCTTGCATCTTGCTATCATAGTGTTGACATATATCGTACATGTTGTAATCAAAGTTTATGAGAAATTAGTCAACTAAAAATGTCATTACAATTTGTCATTTATATGACTTTGACATATCTCTAAAACTTTGTCACCGAATCCTCAACAAGGATTATAGCAATAGTGCATAATGGGCATATAATTTTCTATTTTAACTTTGAGAACTCTTCTCAAACATATCCTATGTCTAAGAACTTAGGTTCACTAACTTAGTATCAATTACACTAAACAAGGTAAATTTCACTCAGAACAAAATATAAATGTAAGAAAAGAAAGTAATTAATGATATGCCATAACAACCAAATTAGATTAGGACTTTAATCATGTATTATTTTATTCAAGACAATAGCTCTCACTACTATTTGAAAAGATTACTTTAATCTTTATAGCGAGCTAAGATCCCATTCAAGTATAGTTGATCTTGAGTTTGCTCAACAAACCAATTAGACTTAAATTAGATAGATAACAACTTTATCAATCAAATCTTATACGACTCCTAGATCCACTAGGTGGTAACTCTTGTCAAAACATATCTAATATGTTGTTCCTAACCCTGCCTCTAAATTCATGTGATCATGAGTTTGCTCATCCAAATCACACAAATTTAGTTAAGTATAACCTATTGTCAAAAGACTAAACATGTTCGGATTAAAGAGGCCTTGAGTTTGCTCAACAAGCCAACTATAACGAGGTTTATTCGTATAATAATGGAAGGCAACTATAACAAAACTCTGGTTTATTCTTCTAATAATGGAAGGCAACAATCACGTTTTAACGTGTATTTAATATTCTAACTAGAGATTTAACTTCATTTGTCTTATCAAACACAAATTGCATAGAAAATATTACACATATAAAACATACAATTTATCATGCATCCAATATATCTATCAACCATATAAATAAAGTATGCAACTTATGCACTCATAATCAATTATATGCTTATAATATCAAGCTTCGTTTGATTCTAGTTATTAATTTTTATAATCCAAAATAATATTTTCAACTTCTTGGAAAAATTAAATTAGATTAAAACCAATGAGTCCTAAATAAATTAAATTTCTATTCCAAATAGAAATTTAATTTGATTTGAAAATAATTTTCAAATCCAATTAGAAACTATTTCTAATTTATCTTGCCTCCTTTAATAAATATATTAAACTTAATTGAAATTTTTTTTCAATAAATTATTCCACTTACTTATTATAATTTAGAAAACCTCCTTTTCAAAATTATATAAGTAACACTTTCTAATCTAATTAGAAATTACTATTTCCTTAATCAGAAAACTATTTGCTAATGTTAAAAAGGAAACTACATTCAAAATTAAATAAAACACTTTTAAATTTAATTATATAACATCCCGTTATCTATGGGAAGGTTGGAATAGTAATTATAAGGGAACAATGAGAGTTTAGAAATGCATTTGCATGCTCATGCCTATTGTGTCACATACATGTGAATAGTGAGATTTTTGCACATGAGAATATTGTACATGCATTCATTGACATTCCCGGTATAATTGGTAATAAA
>JAOTBA010051959.1:0-12994 GCA_025629845.1 Erythroxylum squamatum
AACACTTAAACAAATGGTCATTTAAAAGACATGGCTTGGCAAGTGACACTTGTCACTTGCCACATGTCCAAATTCCATGGAGCCAACTATATTATATCTATTAAACTAATCCATTCAAACCCAAATTTCCAATGGCTCTAATTAATAAATCCTAAAGTCATTTATCTAAATTTCCTGTGCCATTGGACAGTAATTTCTACTACCAGTAAACAATTATTCTGCCACTTGGGCATTTTTTTCTAGTCCAAAAATTTACCAAAAATTTTCAGAAAAATTTCTAAAATTCACTAAAATTTCTCAAACCTCAGTGACCCTCTCCAACTAAATTTTCAAGCACACAAATCACATTTTTCATAACAAACATATTTATTAACAAATATACCGAAAAATGTCATGAATGCATGTACAATCATTTTCATGTGCAAAAATTCACTATTCACATGTATGTGTATGCATGACTATATCAAGACAATTCTAAGCACTCATAAACCATTTCAAATTACTATTTTATACTTCCCATCGGTGATGGGATGTTACATGTATCAGAAGCATCATATTCTAAGGCAAATAATTGATTAAAGTCTGGAAGGACTAAAATCAGAGTGTGCGCCATTGCTGTTTTCAATTTTTTAAACGACTCTGTAGCCGCGTTTGTCCAATGGAAAGAATTCTTCCGCAATAAGGCAGTTAGCGGTGCTGCGATGATACCATAACTCTGCACAAATTTTCTATAATAACCTGTGAGCCCCAAAAATCCTCGTAGCCCCTTAATAGTTTTAGGCTTAGGCCATTCTACCATTGCTGAAATTTTTTGGTGATCCACTGCTACTCCTCATTTTGAAACAATATGGCCCATGTAAGCAACTTCTTGTTGAGCAAATAGGCATTTTGATTGCTTCAAAAATAACTGGTGAGTCCTGAGTAACTCAAAAACTAACTTCAAATGTGAAATATGATCTTCTAGAGAGCGGCTGTAAATCAGGATGTTATCAAAAAAATACCAAAATGAATTTTCGCAAATAAGGACGAAATACCACATTCATTAATGATTGAAAGGTACTTGGTGTATTTGTCAAGCCGAAGGGCATAACCAAAAATTTAAAATGCCCATGATGAGTTCTAAAAGCGATTTTTTCCACATCAATGGGACGCATTCGGGTTTGATGATATCTGGACCATAGATCAAGTTTGGAATAATACGTTGCTCCTTGCAGCTCTTCTAGCAATTCCTCAATAACAGGAATGGGAAATTTGTCCTTCACTGTCTTGGAGTTCAAAGCCTGATAATCCACACAAAGTTGCC
This sequence comes from Erythroxylum squamatum, assembly GCA_025629845.1. NCBI lineage: Eukaryota > Viridiplantae > Streptophyta > Magnoliopsida > Malpighiales > Erythroxylaceae > Erythroxylum > Erythroxylum squamatum. The sequence goes on from JAOTBA010051959.1 coordinate 1,304, forward strand.
ACGTGCGATCCGCCTTTGGAACCAGGAGAATAGGGGAGGAATAAGGAGACTAGCTCTTTCTTATAATGCCTTTCTCCAACATTTGCTCACAGTGTCTTTCTATTTCATCTTTCTGTACGTGAGGATATCGATATGGTCTAACAACCACTGGTTCGGTCCTTGGTTCTAGGTTGATGCAATGGTCATGAGAGTGTATCGGTGGTAGATTCTTTGGTTCTTGGAATAGTGATGCATATTCTTCCAAAAGTGATTGTATTCTACCCTCCAACTGTGAAGTGTTCAGGGTGATTGCTTGTAGCCATTTGTTACTAAGATCGTTCTCCAATCCCTGCAATTCCACAATCCTTCCATTTTTTCTAAAAATCATTGTTTTAGGATTAAAATCCCATAAAATTGGCCCAACGATGGCAACCAATTAACACCCAAACCTGCATCTATCCCTTTCATGCTAAGGATAAATAAATCAATAGAAATTAGGTACTCTCCCACTTGAATTGGAACTTCAAGACACTGACTTGGGCATTGAATTTTATTAACATCGGCATGTAGGACCTGTAGTTTCTTAATCGGTTCACACTGCAAACCCAATATATCTACCCATTGAGAATCCACGAAACTGTAGATGTTGCCCGAATCTATCAAAATCACCAAGGGTTGTCCACCAATCTCCCCTCGGATTTGCATGGTTTGCTCGCTATTGTTTTCTCTAGTGACAGCGTGATGCGAGATTTGTGGTTCTTCCTCTTCCTCGGTTTCCGATTCCTCTTTGTCTCCTTGGGTCAACTCTTCCACTCCATCTAACCAAAATAGATGTTTGCATTGGTATCCTCTGGTGTAAACTTTATCACAGTTGAAACGTAATCCTCTTGCGCGGCGATCATCCATTTTGGCATGAGTGAGATGCTTGAAAGTCCTTTGGGTTGAGGCTGGAGCCACATTGCTAGCCGTTGATTTAGGAGTAATAGGGTGATGAGTGGCAGAATCCTCCTGCAAAACTGGGTTACAACTATGTTTCTTCGTTTTCCTGCCTTTAGAACCTACGGTGAAGAAGGGTAAGAAGGCTCATTAAGAGAGAACCTTCCGATCTCATGAAAAACAATAAGAGAATGAAAATTTTTCTGCTACTTTATTCCTTTCATCCCATTACAATTTATAGAAGTCCAAATAACTATCTCCGAATCACTTCCACAAAATAATAGGAATTGTCCTACCTACAAAATCTGGAAAATCTGGAAATATGAAATCCCTGAAATAACTAAGAGATAAAACAAAGTCTGCAGATAGATAGATAGATAGTTGTAACTTTTTGACTTTGTCGACCTTGTGAAGTCATGCCACGTCTTCTTTGGTAAACCAGCCCCTTTGAAAACTTATCCATTGTTTTTTTTATAACAGGTTGTTTGGAAAATTTTCCTTGTTGAATGTATGCTGGAAATGTGTTTGGTTCCTTTTGCTTTGACAGGGAAGGAAAGATACTTATATTCATGATTATATCAAATTTATGAGAACACTAAGCTTTCTAAATAGTTCTACAGTTGAAGCCGAAGGCATTGGCAGTTATAACCACTGAGAGGAATTACTGAGATGTTTGTTAATTTGAAAAAAAAAAACCTTTGCTGGCAAAGGCATCCATGCATTTAACTATTTGGTTCCTTATCTGCAATTCAGTACCACCTAATATGATAAAGTAGAACACTAAGTCCGTTAATGGAGTGTGGATTAACTGAGGCTTATCTTGTCCTGAATTGTCATTGCAGCAATATATGGCACATCTTCTTTCTGAAGGACAACTTGATGGAAGTGGCTAGATCAATTTCAGGTACTGTTCTATCACCTGTTAACTGGGAGGAAAAATCCACGTAAGTAATCATGTAGCTGAAGTCTAGGCAAAAGTTAGGTTATTGAACACTGAAGACAAAAGGCAGTTGTATCTTGTTATAGGGCTTGTTAGACGACACCTGTTAGGATATAAAGCCCACAAATGCACCCATGGCCCAACAAATCCAGCATCCAGTCTTCAGGCCTTACTTCTAGAAGATCGTAGAAACTTCAGAAACATACATATTTGTAAATATCTGTACATATTTCTTTTTTCTTCTCTCTCTTGTTAGTTACAGAGCATCCCACGATTTGTCTAGCATAGTTGGCAAACTGTATATATTTAGCTTCCCACGTTACCAATGGTGAATGATACAGACACTCATTCCTTCATTTCTTTTCTGTTGCGTTTCTCTGTTACGTTTCTCTGTTACCCGAAATGTTTACATGGTATCAGAGCTAACCAGGGGAAAAAAAACACACATAAACCTTAACTTGTCTACTTTCAGGTCTAATATTTTTATCAGCTATGGCAGATGACTCGAGTGAAGCTCTTGCACCTGAACAACCAATAGACACAGACACACTCCAAATCAACTCCAACGACAACCCAGGATCTGTACTCGTCACATCTCTGCTAGATGGAAACAACTACCTGTCATGGAGTCGCTCCATGGTGATTGCGCTCAAAGCCAAAAACAAACTGGGCATGGTGGACGGAAGTTTCCCAAAACCTGAAGATCCAAGTCTGCACAAGAAATGGATAACAGCCGATAATATGGTAATTTCGTGGATCTTAAACTCTCTTGTTAAAGAAATAGCCGACTCGTTTTTAGTTACTACCACTGCAGAGGATCTGTGGGAGGAATTGAAAAGTAGATATGGAGAAAGCAGTGGACCGCACCTGTATCAGTTGATGCAAGAAATGAATAGATTGAGACAGGGGAACGATTCTGTTGCAATATATTTCACAAAAATAAAAAATTATGGGATGACTTAGGATGTTTGATACCTATTAAGAAGTGCAAGTGTGATGTAGCCACACACAATTCAGAGATAGAAAACAACACTAAACTGGTGCAATTTTTGATGGGATTGTGTGAGGAATACAGTAATGTTGTAAGTCAGATTATGCTAATAGAACCACTACCCACGGTAAATAAAGCTTACTCCATGATTCTAACGGTAGAAAAACAAAGGAATGTGTCTATTGGTAACAATGGGAGTAGTCAAATGAATGTGGCTTTAATGAGTAGAATCGGGAACGCAAATGGAACTCCTAAAAGAGACAATACAGGCGGTAGCAGAAATAGAGAAAACACCGGAGGAAATTCAGGCGGAATTATAAGGAGGACTTTTCAAAGGAAAGAAGACAAACAATGTGAACATTGCCATGCCAAGGGACACACAATTGAGACCTGCTTCCAACTCCATGGCATCCCGGACTGGTATAAGGAATTACGAGCGAAACGAGACAACGACAAATCAGAGTATGCAGCGGCAGTGATGGACAGTCCAGTAGATAATATCTCCAACGACAATCAAGTTATGAACATCAATGTTCTTGCCCGACAAGTTCAGGAGCTAATGAAATTCATGAGAGGCAAGGGAAATGTAGAAGCCAACCACGCTTCCGCAGACAATTTTGCAGGTACGCTTTCAACCCATAATGAGTCTTTTAAAGCTGAAAATGATAGTGGTTCATGGGTGGTGGACTCCGGCGCCTCCACCCACATGACTCCCAACCTCCGACTATTATCTACCCACACTAAAACCAACTCCTTCTATCCTGTCACCCTACCAGATGGCACTTACCGACCCATTACTCACATAGGAGAAGCTCACATTTCAAACGAACTGTCCTTGAAAGACGTCTTACACATACCTTCTTTTCGCCATAACCTCATGTCCGTAAACAAAGTGACCAATCAAAACAAACTAGTTGTTATTTTTGTCTCTAATAGGGTGGTTTTTCAGGACCTTCGGACTAATTCTATAACAGCGATCTGCGAAGCCGAGGGAGGGATTTACAAACTCGATCAGCGCCACTTACTACCACAAAACGCTCTTAAAGGTCCTCCACTTGACTTCTATCTACAGGATTCAATAATTTGTAATGCATCGAGCCCGTTTGATGTTTGGCACTTTCGTCTTGGTCATGTATCAAGGAACAAGCTCTTACATATCCCAGACATTAATTATAAAGTTCCAGTTAACCATTTTTGCTATATCTGTACATTAGCGAAGCAGTCTAGGAAACCATTCCCAGCTCATACCGTTACTTGTAAACAACCTTTAGAAGCTCTCTTTCCTCAAAAGCTCTGCCCTCTTTCTACCCTTTTCTCGCTCCCCTTTTTTGGAATTTACCTTCATGCCCATCATTGCTTTTGCCCTCCCCTCCTTTTCCAGCCTGTAGCTTTGGTTTTTCTGTCCTTTTCCTCTAGAGCCCACCCTCCCCTATCGGGCACCCATCTCAATGGGTGACCCGACGACTTCCTCCGACCCATTCCCGCCCCTCCCTTCTTCCCTCTCTGGCTGCCCGTGGCTGCTACGGCTGCGGCGTGGCCTCCCAGAGATGGCCCTAAGTCGGCGGCGGTGCTGGATGCTCCCACCTCTGTACCTTCCCCTGACCATCGCCGATCTGCTGTTCATGTCTTAGAGTCTGCTTCTTGCTCGACTTAGAGGGCCTCGTCCAGCGATACTTGGAGAGATAAGGTTGCGGTCCAGCAACATCGAGGAACGCTTACCCACCATCCTCACGTGATTCAAAATGGCGTTATCTCCCCTCCAGTGGAGCTTCTTCGGGCTGGCGCAAAAGCGTGGTCCAATGCCTTAGTTGGGTTTTTTTTAGGGTAAACGTCTGGCATTTCCGGCTGTTAATGCCTGGGCTAAAGCTAGGTGGAGTAAGAAAGGATTTGAAAAGGCAATGTTGTTGGATGACGGATTGTTCCTGTTCAAGTTTTCATCGCAAGCCAAAGTCACTGAGATACTTGAACTTGGGCCATGGCACATCAGTAACCAACCTCTGTTTTTGCGGCAATGGCGACCAGGTATGGGTTTGGATAGAAGTTCTGTTGAGGTTATACCGATTTGGGTACAATTTCACAGGCTCCCTTTAGAATATTGGACATTGGAGGGGCTTAGCCATCTAGCCAGTGGAATTGGTAAGCCAATTTGTTTGGACTCTCAAACAGTCGCCATGGATAGGATCGGTTATGCAAAAATCTGTATCGAAGTGGCTAAGAATGCTGTGCTCCCGGACAAGGTGACCATTCAATGTTTAGATTCAGCTGGTGAATTAATTTGTGATAGTATTCCACTCTCCTATCCTTGGAAACCACAGGCGGAGAGCAAGCAGTGGATTTCGACGGGACGTAAATTTTCGACAGGTTGGTCGGAGGATCTAGTATGAGGTTCCATTCCGTCCAATGAGCAGCATCCACAGCCTAGCACTGGACTGGTTCAGCCTTGTGAGCTTGAAGAAGGTTTGATCAAGGCCTCCGTGGGTACACCAGCAGAGGAGTCACCGAAGGACACTTCATTGGAGGAATGCCCCAGGCAAATGGCTATTGGGGTCGATGATCATGCTTATGGGGTGGCTCAGAATTTGGCATCCGTCACACATCAGGAGGAGCAAGGAGAATTGGCTCAGGAAATCGCCTCATCAGGTGGGGAAGCTCCTTCAGCCGCCAATCCAGCTGAAGAGGAGTCAACGTGTGATCCTTCTTCAGCCCCTGCACCAACAGAAGGGGAAATTCCTCCAGACTCATCCAGGTTGGGTAAGAGTACTGTCACTAAAAAGAAAGCCAAAAGGAAAAAGCATAAGGGGGTCATCTCCCCTTAATGCCTTTTTTAATGATGTCCATTATTGTTTGGAATACGAGGGGACTGAATGATCCCCTCAAAAAGATGACGGTGAAACAGGTTGTTGCATCTTACAACTCTGTTTTGGTAGGACTGTTGGAGACTAAAATAAAAGATCCAGCAGATCGGAAGGGTTTGTCTTTTTTGGGATCTCAGTGGAAACTTTTCACCAATCATGCATATCATTACAATGGCCGTATTTTGTGCTGGTACAATTATGAGAAAGTAGATGTTCAAGTGCTTAAGATGGGAGCTCAATTCATGCATCTTTGTTGTACAGAAAAAAAAAAGCAAGGCTCCATACATGGTTACTCTTCTCTATGCTGCCAATTTTGTCTACCAACGAGCTGAACTTTGGATGGAGTTGCAACACTTACAATCTGGACTGACTTGCTCGTGGTTGGTTGCCGGTGATTTTAATTGTAGCCTTAACTCCTCGGAAGTGGAGGGTGGAGTTAGATTTCACGGTGGTTCGGGTAATGAACTTCAACAGCTTTTTCGTGATACTGATTTGGTTGATCTTCGAGGCAACGGCCGCTGGTTTACTTGGGAAAACAAACAACGAGGTGATATGTATATTCGGAAGAAGCTGGATCGCGCGTTGGTAAACACTCATTGGCTTCACTCCTTCCCTCTTGACTCGGCAATGTTTGGTGATCCGATTTTTTCGGATCACACACCTATTATTATTCAGCATCACACTGCTACTCGCTGTTATGGAGCTCCTTTCTGGTTTTTCAATGGCTTACTTCGGGCTGAAGGGTTCATGGACTTAATAGCCCAAATTTGGAGGGTTGAGGTTCATGGTTTCAAGGGCTACCAATTCATGCAGAAACTGAAGTTGGCGAAGACAGCGATTAAACATTTTAGTAAGCAGCAAACACTTAATATTCAGGAGCTGGGCTCTCATTTGGCTAACGTGCAGCAGCAGTGCTATAGGGACCCTTTCAATGATAGGCTGCGGGTCCTTGAAGCTGATAGCATGCATAAATATCAAGAGGCTTTGACATTACATGCCTCCATTCTTAGGCAAAAATCAAGACAAACTTGGCTTAGGGAGGGTGACCGCAATTCAAAAATTTTCCATGCAGCGATCCTGGCCCGCCGTAACAAGAACACTATCACTGAGTTATCTGATTCTGATGGCAATTTATGGAGAGGTCAAGAGGCAGTGGCTGCTCATGTTAGGGATTTTTTCATCCAACTCATGGGTTATCATGATGAACCGATGCGGAATGAGTTTGGGATCAGACATGTACTGGATTTTACTCCAACTCAGGCAACTATGGACATGGTAAATGCCCCGTTCACTGCATTGCAAGTCAAGGAGGCCTTATTTCGTCTTAATAGCTCCAAGGCACCGGGACCTGATGGTTATTCAGCCGGGTTCTTTCAACAAACATGGCCTATCACTGGACAACTACTCACAGAAGCAGTCCTTGAGTTCTTCTCCTCTGGTAAATTGTGAAGGGAAATTAATCACACTTATATCAGCTTAATTCCTAAAAAGGAGCGCCCTGAGAAGATCACTGATTATCGTCCGATTTCCTGCTGCAACATTATTTATAAAATTATAGCCTCTCTCTTAGCAGACCGTCTGAAGGGAGTTTTACTCGAGGTGGTTAGTAAGGAGCAAGGGGCCTTCTTACCGTCAAGGAGTATTGGCGACAATATTCTGTTGCTTCAGGAATTGATGGGGGAATACCACACAGGCAAAAAGCTTGACAGTTGTGCTATGAAAATTAATTTTTTAAAGCTTTTGATACAATCAGTTAGGATTTTTGAGGGATTGCTTGCAGTGTATCGGCTTGCCTCCCAGATTCTGTCATTGGCTCTCCTAGTGTTTACAAACGCCCTCTTTGAGCGTTCTCATTAATGGCATCCCTACAAATCCTTTTCAGATTCACAGGGGAATTTGGCAAGGGGATCCCCTTTCCCCTTACCTTTTTACCCTTGCCATGGAGGGCCTCTCCCGATTGCTGTCTAAAATGGTGCAATGCCATGGGCTATTCCAGTATCATTATAACTGTAAGGATCTGAACTTGTCTCATTTAATTTATGCTGACGATGTGATTCTCTTTTGTCGAGCATAACCGCAGGTGCTAGCTATCATGATGAACTTGATGACCACTTTCTCTCGGTGGTCGGGCATGACCATGAACTTTCAAAAGAGTGGCATGTATGTATCTTCAGACGTGCTAAATCCAGAAAGCCTTAGCAATTTGGTCGGGCTTCCCCTACAGAGTACTCCATTCCGCTATCTTGGCGTTCCAATCACCTCGGGCAAGCCTCAGTTCTTCGATTTTATGCCTTTACTGGAGAAGTTAAAGAGCATAATTAATTCCTGGCAGAATCGATTCCTTTCTTATGCGGCAAGAGTCAATTTAATTATTTCTGTGTTGAGCAGCATGCATGTGCATTGGGCAGCCATATGACTACTCTGAAAAAAGTGATCAAGGAGATGGAGCGGATACTTAAGGCATTCTTATGGTCTGGTCAAGCTGAACAATGTAAGGGTGCTAAGGTTAAGTGGAGTGAAGTTGCTCTTCCTAAGCAACAAGGGGGTTTGGGCATTATCTCTTTTTTCTGAAATGAAAAAGAGTCTGCTTATGAAAAGAATTTGGCGCTTATTTGTAGACAAGGAAGCTTTGTGGGTCCAATGAGTGCAGACATACCGCCTTAATGATCAAAGCTTCTGGCATCTACAAATGCGGTACGAACACTCTTGGATATTCAAAAGCTTGCTGAACTTGCGTGAATTGATTTACCCTTTCATTCGGAGTAGAATTGGGGATGGGGAAGACATTTATTTTTGGTTTGACAATTGGCATATACTGAGCCATCTCTGGTTGAGAACTGCCTTAAATAGAATTCGTAACCGAATTCCAAACAATGCCACTTTGGCATGGGTTGTTCGGGAGAGCGACCGCTTGTATAGGTACAGCTTTGGTTATCTCCTTACTAGTTATATTCATGGTATCTTCCTCCATAACTCTCCTGACCAGAAGCTTTGGACTCTCACTCAAAATGGGGACTTCAACCTCTTCTGCTCGTAACATCGGGAGAAGGGTGACTGAGGAGGTTTCATAGGCTGCGCTCGTTTGGAAGCAGGTATCATGCCCCAAAGTTGCTTTTTTCTTATGGCTGACTATTAAAAATAGACTGCGCACAAAAGACAGGTGGTTTGGAAATTATGACCCCATATGTGTGTTGTGTAAGTTGGTTAATGAAACTAGAAATCATTTGTTCTTTGAATGCGAGTATACCAAGGCTGTGTGGAATCGTATAATGCATCTGATCAGTAGCTTGAACTTTACCTATGAGTGGAACGATGTCCTAGCGGAGGTTATTCATGCAGTCCGTCAAGGGGGGCAAGATTGTCTCATTATCCGAAACTCATTCCAGATGGTTCTCTACCACATCTGGCGGGAGAGAAATAGGCGACTCTATAAGCAAATAGAGAGGAACAAGTATGAGCTAGCTGATTGCATTATTAATTTGATTAGGGAGGTCATCATTGGGCATGGGATACAAAACTGTTTATGTTTGGCTCTGAGAAGACGTAGGCAACTCTAGTTGTGGCTTGATGTTGGTATGTTGGTTCCTCTTGATTTCCATATGGCAGTGGCTCCTGTGATAGTGGCTGGAATGCTACTTTCTCTTTTTGAGTTACCTGTATAGGTTTGTTTTCTTGTACATTGTAAACTTTGTTCCTTTAGTATTTTATAATATCTTAAAATTCCAAAAAAAAAGCATAGTTACTATTAATAATTTATTCTTCGATACTTTAAAAGAAAACAATATAAAATTTAGTTAATAAACAATTTATAAAGCCCAAATGCATTTAAGTCGAGAACAAGACCAAGACTGAAGAAAATCAAGGCGCAATATGTCTATAAGTTTATTTATAATTTTTCTTACATCAACTACTTGGTTATTTAATGCTTTAGAGGCTTTTGGTGCATAAGCATATACTGTTTTGAGCTTAATGCATAAATACTTTTATTTATAAAAAAAATTAAGGTTTTATTTAAAAAAATCCTCTTTATCTTTAAAATGCTTTTTTTAAAATTGAATATTTTTGGATCAATTTTTGGTTAAAGAAGTGAGGTTTGATCTTTGAAAGAACTCGAAAATTCTTTAAAATGTGTTTTCGAACACAATGATTGACCAATGTGTAGGTGTGATCAACCAATGCAGTGTTTAGGTGTGATCGACTAATGCATTAAGAGTTTTGAAAAATTATGTACCATAAGTTTGCACATAATATTGGTTGATACATTAGTCAACATGGTTGATACATTAGTCAACTAATATCACTGTTACTAGCTGTTATAATAACTAATTTTTGTGTCTCATGATATGTTGGAGCTAGTATGAGTATGAATGCTTGGGAGTTTGATTGTTGAGAATTTATATGACATTTAGAGGTTACAATAACATATTTACAAGAGTTTTTTTGGCAATTACAAGCATTCATTCATTTGTTGTGAAGTGATTGAGTGTTCTTGAGCATTAAAACGAGAAAGCAATGTTCATTTAAGTTACAAACATCAATTGGGACTAGTGTTCTTGTATTTGGGTATTATAAAATGCATTAGGGTTTTTGACAGCACATCGTGACATTAGGCAAAATAAAAACTAGACTACTATTATAGTAGTGGTGAGTCTAAGTCGATCCATAGAGAGTGTATGTAAATTTCTTGAAATAAAATTAATCGGTGTTTAGGTTTAACAGGGGTTTTGGATTTTGAAATAAGAAAATAAAATAAAACTAAAATAATGAAAACAAATTAAAGAAAAAATATGAAAAATGATAAAAGTAGGGAATTCAGTAGAGACCCGATTTTTTGGTTCAATCTCGACCTATACCCTAATTAAGCATACTTCATTGATTTGTTGTTCTTAAACCTCTCCTAGCAACTTTTAATCATGGGTTAATAATTAACCTAAATTTTCCTTTAGGTTTTGTTTAATCAAGATATGATCATTAATTAAACCTAACCACTGAATAACCTAGGATACGATCTCCAGATTTAATTAGTCAGTAGCATTATGAATTAGAAAAACTGATTAATCAAGGCAACAACTACATACGATGTGTCATTTAACCTAGGTCATATTATCCCTAATAATTACAAATCATTAGTCGCTACACATAAATTTCAATATAACAATTACAGATTATATCAAAATTCTAACAATAGATTTGCAAATAAACGATTCCATGTACTCATTAACATCATCCTTTCACAATACCCAATGAGTTCATACACAAATAACCGAGAACAATAACAAAAGTACGATTATTCATACACAAAACCCAAATCAATTAACATAGGATAACACAATTAATTTCTAGTGAGAGAAGGAAATGACCAAATTGGTAAAATACATTTAACCCAGGTTGTCAGCGTCGATGTCACCTCTGAACTGATGTTGGGAGCTTAGCCTTCCATAGGTCTCTCCAAACAAGATGTTTCAGGCCCACTCAAATATCCCTAGTCGAAACCCCTAGGCCTCCCTCTCTTTATTAGCTACAGCTCTCGGTTCTATTCTTGATGTGACAAATTAATAAGTTGGTCCATCTTACTATACATGTCTCACTTAAAACCAACGCCTCTGCTACGTCTGCATTTTAAGTAAAACACATATTGAATGTCTGATATGTCTGCGTTTCATAGATGTCATCTGCATTTATGATTTGCACGCTTTATTTATTCCTTCCCAGCTACTATATGCGTTGTCATTTTTACTGGGTGTGTGCTGTTGTGTGCAACATCGTTTTGGTGCATGCTTCCACGTCTCTTGCATGCCGTTTTGCTCACCTTCAACTGCTTTCCTTCTGCGTTTTGTTGCTGCCTTCCCAGTTGTTACACCTTGATTTTCTTTAAATTTCTTAATTGGTTGTTTATGTTATTTATTGGTTTAATTTTTTTATGTTAGAATTGGGTCCTTAATTAGAATTAGAGGGGAAGGATTAGAATTCAATGGAATTAAAATGAAGTG